>JAVYIG010011310.1:0-61786 GCA_035222895.1 Strongylocentrotus droebachiensis
GCGCAGTCTTTGCTCCAGACCCGGTTATTTAAAAAAAAAAAATCTTCAAAACTAAGACCCCATCATCTTATTCCTGTGGAAGAACATATATAAGTATTGAGCGTAGTCTTTCCTCCAGACCCGGTTTTTCAAAAGTTAAAAAACAAACAAAAAACAAAACAAAACAAAACAAAACAACAAAAAAACCTTTTAAACTAAGACCCCTCTATCTTCCAAATTAAGACCCAGTAATAAAGCATGGGATTAGAACGTAGTCTTTACTTCAGACTCAGTTATTTAAAAAAAAAAAATCTTCAAACTAAGACCTCACCATCTCATTCCTGTGGAATAACATGGGTATAGAGCGTAGTCTTTCTTCCAGACCCGGTTATTTCAAAGGAAATAGAAATTTAAACAAATCTTCGAAACTAAGACCCACCGTCTTATTCCTCTTTTTTTTCATTTAAAAATAAATTACATTATTACATATGTGGATACAACACGTCACAAATAAATGATTGGTCGGCGGTCACACGCACTGACGAATCAGTCAAAATGGTCCATATATATAACACACAGAGGAGGGACCGATTCGATGGTTCGTTGACCGTTGATCGGAGAGACAAAAATCATATAAATAAATACAGTACGGACTACGTCCAACTTTCTATCTCTCCCGCCCCCTCCCCCCCCCCCCCCTTTTCTCTTTCTCTCTCTCTTTCCCTCTCCCTGTCTGTCTCTCTGTCTATCTGGCAATGTCGTTTTCCATCTTCAGCTTTTTTTATAATGTTTTCTATTCCTCCATTTGCTTCTTCGCCGGCAGCATATCTTCCTTGAGATTAATTATTATAACATAATTATCCCTGATGATTTACACATTATACCTTATATTTATTATGTACTATGACCCTGTTTTTTCTTTTTTGGGGGATGATAATCGGTTAACAAGCAAATAACAACGCATACTTTCATATAACAAATCATAAATAGCTGTATAACGAGATCGCGCGAAACATATTTGCATGTTTTGGATGAACGATTGCAGAACCCTTTGACTGATAAAATATCTATATACTCTCTCAATCAATGTGAGTAAATTGCAGAGGTTATGGTTTTATAGTATTAAATGCAATGATGGATACATAGATTTTGTAAGATAGAAAGTATTTTATTCCAAACGAATGAAGAGGTTGTTTCATTAATATACAGACGGTAACAGAACCAAAATAATTATTACGTATAAAAAGGTGAAGTAACTCACATGTCTTTTACAAGCAAACAAGGTTATAATTTGGGCAATATTGAACCTGATAACATCAACTGAACTTGATATAAAACGCAAACAACCTAACACGTGACAATTCTTCTAAGCTAGGAAAAATAAGAGAACAAGATGCCGAAATACTAAATGTACCTGGCTTTCTGTAACTTAGTATTCGTCCATATAAAACTACTTAACACGTACAACTCCAAAAGTTTTTTAGTAATACTTTTCAGATGCTTTAAGAGTAGACGGAGTTGAAATGAAGTATGACTGATCAAAAGGAAATGATTATTTTAATTATACAATGAGATAAAGAATATTAACAACCTTTACCTGATCTGGTATGTTTGGTACATTAAGTTTTTTTTCCTGGGATCTAATCGTTCTTTTTTTTACACGCTGCAAAGCCTTGTAAGCCTTTCTTCGAACAGCTTGTACATTCTTTTCCCAACCATGGATAGTATAGTTTGTTTTTTGACGGGAGATATAATTTTGTTCTGGTTTCCTACCAAAGAAAATCTCGAAAGGAGATTTCCATCCAAGGACCTTTTTCGGGTCCTCGTTTAGGAGTTTTGTATAAGAGGGAAGCTCTTTAACCCAGTTGATACCCTTTTGTTTGTTTACAATAGAATATTTACATGATTAAGAAATCGTCGACGGTCAACGAACCATCGAATCGGTCCCTCCTCTGTGTGTTATATATATGGACCATTTTGACTGATTCGTCAGTTCGTGTGACCGCCGACCAATCATTTATTTGTGACGTGTTGTATCCACATATGTAATAATGTAATTTATTTTTTAAATGAAAAAAAAGAGGAATAAGATGATGGGCTTAGTTTCGAAGATTTGTTTAAATTTCTATTTCCTTTGAAATAACCGGGTCTGGAGGAAAGACTACGCTCTATACCCATGTTATTCCACAGGAATGAAATGGTGAGGTCTTAGTTTGAAGATTTTTTTTTTAAATAACCGAGTCTGAAATAAAGACTACGTTCTAATCCCATGCTTTATTACCGAGTCTTAATTTGGAAGATAGAGGGGTCTTAGTTTAAAAGGTTTTTTTGTTGTTTTGTTTTGTTTTGTTTTGTTTTTTGTTTGTTTTTTAACTTTTGAAAAACCGGGTCCGGAAGAAAGACTACGCTCAATACTTATGTTCTTCCATAGGAATAAGATGATGGGGTCTTAGTTTTGAAGATTTTTAAAAGTTTTGAAATAACCGGGTCTGGAAGAAAAACTACGCTCTAAACCCATGCTTTATTACCGGGTCTTAGTTTGGAAGATGGTGGGGTCTTAGTTTTGAAGATTTTTTATTTTTTTTGAAATAACCGGGTCTGGAGCAAAGACTGCGCGCTATACCCATGCTTTATTACAGGGTTTTAGTTTTAAATTCGACAAAATATCCCTTCAAATTTATTACATTTGTAGGTAAAGTCATTATTACATTTGTGGGTGATTCAAAATATCATTTAAAATTTATTACATTTGTGGGTAAAGTCATTATTACATTTGTGGGTGAAATTATTACATTTGTGGGTAAAGTGTTATTACATTTGTGGGTGTTGTTACATTTGTGGGTAAAGTGTTATTACATTTGTGGGCGTTATTACATTTGTGGGCATTATTACATTTGAGGGTGTAACAGGGTTAACCCCCCCCCCTTTGGTATTTTTATGTGTATAACCCCCCCCCCCCCAAAAAAAAAAAAAAAAAAAAAAAAAAAAATTATCCCATGACTGACCAAAAACAGGTGACCCTACCCCCCCCCCCCCCCCCAACGGAGCAAAATGTCAAATTTTCAAATTTCGAGGTCAAAAAAAAAAAAAAAAAAGGTTTAACAGACCTATAGCGCACCCTTTATCCTATTTTCTATTAAAAAAAAAGAATAAAAACAATTAACCACAAAAACAACAAATATTCTCAAGTAACGGCCTATAATATTTTGTCAAATTCGCTTGATTTATAACTTTGTATGGATCGAGCTAATGCTATCCAGTCAAACTTGTCTTCGTTGCCATCTATTCATTAAGCCCCCCCCCCCCCCCCAAGCTGTTATGTATTTTGCCTCCCATGAGAAAGAAAAGTGTGTTGTAAAAGTTGTCTGCAGCTAGTGGCGATTTTTTCTGTTGAGTGACCTTTATAGACAGGTTTAGCTGTACTTAAAACTCGTTCTGTGCCCTACTTCATGGAATCAATTTTAATTCAGCAACTCGTACTCCGGCTCAGTAGGCCTATTCTCATCGGCCACTCCCAAGTTTGATTTCTTGACTCTAGCTGTTTGTTCCACTCTTCTTTGATTTTCATATTCTACCCCCTCGATTGCATTTGTGTGGCCTCTATTTCCGTGTCTAGTTGCTTTGATGTCCTCGTAGGCTGGCTGATTCATAGTTGTTGTATCTAAGGACGTGTAGGGATCGAGTTCCTGGCCCTCCCTGTCACTGACTGACTGCCTTAGAGCGATGTTAGAGTGTCTGAAATAAAGGAAAGAAGAGTATTGGTGAGGTATAGCGTTGTATCCTCTAGAAATTAAAAGCGCTGATTAAACCATCATCATTAGTATTACTCTTATTACTAGCAGTAGCAGTAGTAATATTATGATGATGCTGATATTGATGCTGATATTGATGCTGATAATGTCGAAGATGTGGAAAAGGAAAGTCACGTTTCCGACGACTACCGACGACGTCGGAAAAGCGAAAGTCGCGATGTCGTAGGTAAGAGTCAGGTTCAGACCTTCAAACGACGGAACGAAAATCGATGACGAAGATACGTCGATACGGAAGTCGACGACGCAGACGTGTGGATTGTGGCGCTGACGAGTGGCGTTTGTTGCTGATAAGCGGCAGTCTTTCGCTAAATAAATAGACTACCCTTTCATATTATTTATATGTGATTGTATTTAGAATATTTCCAGGCTAGATTTTATGACGGTTTCAATAAACGCTCATTTAAATTAATATGTTGTTCCACTGTTGTCTGTCTGGTCTCTCGTAATTCACAGTAGACAAGAGCAAGACTTGGATTGGGTTGTTGATTATTATAAAACCATCAACACCCCTAACCAACTTTTTGCTAAATTTGTGACCGTGCAGGATACCGACACAAAAGGTCGCTGGTGGAAATAAGGTTTTCAGCAAGACAGCAAAATAGAGTGGCAATGTTGTTGATGGATGATGGCGCTGACAAATGGCGATGTTGTTTTTGATGACGAATGGCGACGTTGTTGCTGGATGGTGGCGCCGACGTGTGGCGTGTGTTGCTGATGATGGACTACTGATGATGCTGATGATGACGATGCTCTATACGCGCTCTATACGTGCTCTAAGCGTGTGCATGTAATTGGTTCATGTGTCTCTTTCCAAGTTTTTGCACAAATTGTGTAGAACTGTCAATAGCGCGTATTCCACCTTCTTTTTTAACGTTTTTGTTAGTAATTCCCGAAAATGGCGAAATTCATTACTTCCCAACAAAGTATGATAACGTCTTCCAATTTATATCATGATGTAAGGAACTTTTTGGTCTACGTGTGCATGCAATAGGTTCATGTCTCCAATTCATAGTTCTCGCGCAAATTGCAATACCATGTATAAAACTGTCAATAGCACGTATACCACCTTTTGACACGTTTTTGTTATTTTTTCCCCCAGATGGCAAAGTGCATAACTTCTCAACATAGTATGATAACGTCTCCCAATTCATATCATGATTTAAGGAACGCCGTGCTCTTCGTGTACATGTAATAGGTTCACGTTTCCCATTTTAAGAATTGCGCAACTTGCAATATTATGTGTAGAACTGTCAATAGCGCGTATACCAGCCGCCTTTTTAAGACTGTTTTGTTATTTTTTTTCCCAAATGGCAAAGTGCTTAACTTCCCAACAGAACATGATGACGTCTCCCAAATCATACGATGATGTAAGGCATGTCGAGCTCTACGTGTGGACGTACATGGTTCATGTCTCCAATTCCTAGTTCTCGCGCAAATCGCAATACCATGTATAGAACTGACAAAAGCACGTATACCGCCTTTTTGAAACGTTTTTATTAGCTCTTCCCCAAAATGGCAAAGTGCATAACTTCCCAACATAGTAC
This sequence comes from Strongylocentrotus droebachiensis, assembly GCA_035222895.1. Classification (NCBI taxonomy): domain Eukaryota; kingdom Metazoa; phylum Echinodermata; class Echinoidea; order Camarodonta; family Strongylocentrotidae; genus Strongylocentrotus; species Strongylocentrotus droebachiensis. The sequence goes on from JAVYIG010011310.1 coordinate 5,336, forward strand.
GATCTCTTCTCATCTCATCTTTCCCGTAGTCTGGCTGACCGTTGGGGCACCACTGTAGATTTTACAACCAGCTTCCTCAATTCCTCGTAGTTCTCAGCTTTCCGCCGTATGATGTTCCATTCAAGGCCATTCTTTTGATGTTGTCTTCCCATCGTTTCTTCTATGTGCCTCTTTGTCTTCCTCCCTGTACTGTTCCCTGTAGGATAGTCTTGGCCTGTCCAGATGATCGTGTGACGTGCCCGTACCACTTCAGTTTGCGTCTTTTTACTGAAATGGCGTTTTCAATTCTGGTTTTTTGCTACCTCATGGGTTATGTGATCTCTATACGAAATACCGAGGAGTTTGCGGAAACTTCTCATCTCCAGTGCCTGTATCCTTCTTCCAATGTCAGCTGTTATGGTCCAGGTTTCACACGCATACAAAAATATGGACATGACCAGGGAGCGCATCAGTCTGATCTTGGCAGGGCCGTAGCCAGAGTTTAATGTTTTTTTTTTTGGGGGGGGCACATACATGTAATTTATCGACGTCCTGGGGAGGGGCCTAAAAAAATGCAACCGATCTTGGCTACGGGCCTGGATCTTGGAGCTGATGGCGATGTTTTTGTCTGTCCAGATGACTTTTAGTTCGGTCACTGCAGCTGTGGTCTGGGCTATCCTGGAGAGTACTTCAAGCTTCAGAGTGTGTATGTACGAAAACGCTTATCGACAACAACAAAAAGAAGTGTGATAACGTCTCCCAACTCATATCATGATGTAAGGCTTACCGTGCTTTACGTGTACATGTAAATGGTTCATCAACCAAACAATTCTATTTTAATATTCACGTCTTGGACGTAAAATACAACAAAATTGTTGCATGGGTAAAGGTCAATTTTATTGATTTCACGTCTTGGACGTAAAAGACGAAACCAGCAGGGTGCGATTCAGCACACCAAAACGCGTACAAACATGTACAGCATTAAAGGCCTATTATGAGACATCATAATAATAATAATAAGCTTTACCTTCTACGTCTTTTGCAAATAACGACCACGACAATGATGGCGATGATGAGGAGGAGGCCAGAGACGATGCCAATACTGATAGATATGATGACCTGATCATGACCTAGGAAAAGACAGGAAATTATAAGTGTGTTACAATTTGTAAGCCGGTATGAGCCACGTGAATTTTCTAAATGGCAATTAGTTACCACTGCTATAGTCCACAGTCATTTCAAATACCATACAATGATTTTCCTAGGGGGCACGGGGCACGAAGACAAGAACATTTCCTCTCTAGTTCTACATTGCTTTACATACTAGTACAAACAGATAAACCGGGTATAGACTCAAATAGCGACTTAAAGATAAAGTTGAGTTCTGTTCATGAGATTGCATTGTGAAAGAAACAGCGTGGAAGCGATCAGAAATGTTGATCATGTAGCATATAAGTATTGGTGTGTACTGCAAGATTCTGGGGACATCAAAATAATAAGAAATTCGGCCCAGTCTTGGTAAAATAACAAGCACTGTTCACAGAAAGATGTATAAGGGACTACACGCACATGTGGCATAAAAATCGGACCTCATTTTTAACCATTTTCAAGCTGTCACTCGTCATATTTAGAATATGAAGGCATTTGAACAGCCATCATTTGCAGGAAACATTTTTTCTCTGATGTTCTTCCACACTTGCATAGTGAAAATGATAACGCTCACAAAATATTGTTCACCTCTCCCCAAAACTCAACCTTCTCTTAAACTCTACGTATACCTGTATGAGGCTATCATGAAATACAGTTGTATTAAATACCAGAAATACATGTACTGAGAATCCTTTCGTTTTTTAATTCATCATTCTGCTTTTCACACTTTTTATGATAAAATCGTCAGTAATCGCTGAAACATTTGCATGTAGCCATTTCATTTGCATCCATATTACCATAATCGTACAGGAATTATATTTACCACTATTCTGCTCTGGCCCAGTTGTCTGACTGAATGGTATTTGGTTAGTTTGCCCTCCTCCCTTGGTAGAGGGTGTTGTCGAACTGAATCCTGAACATCATAGAAAATAAACATGATACACGGATAAATATTTTAAAAAAGTTAAAAAAGTATATATTGGCCACTTAACAACAAAAAACTAACTGAAAACTCATTTGTTAACCAAGTTTTTAAAGATAAGTTTACTTGGTATTTGATTTGAATTGTATTTTTGGTATTATAGACCAATTCTATCCATTTCTTTATCCTCTAAATTAAGTGCATAGGGACTGAATAGTGATATGAGATGTATACAATTCAAGTTTTGTATTAGAATTATTATCATGTGTTATATTAATCTTGTTGTTGTTTTTATTTAAATTAGAATTAGTAGTAGTGGTATCATTTAATATTGTTACATATTAATGACGGCATACAATGAGCCATAATTGTAAAGCTGAGCATGCGCCATGCGAAATAAACTTGCTTTGGAATCTTATACCAAGAGTATCAAACGTGTGCTATCAATCTGTCTCGATTGTTCATTTTTGTACCTTTTAATTAAGAGTACATAACAGTTATCATTTTTATTATTATTATCATTATTATCGTCATCATCATCCTTACGGGTGGCAGTGAAGTGTACCAATCACCCAAATAATTATTCCTGTATTAATAAGATGTATAAAATCAACCTTTAACAGGTTTACCAGGCATTCTATACATTCTATTTTAAATGGTTGAAGAGTATAAACAACATACAATATTAGGTAAAACGGCGTGTTCGGAAACAAGTCCGCCTTGGGTTCCGGAAATTGATAAACAGAACTTTCGCGAATCACAATATTATAAAAAGTAATAATGGAAATACTTGCCTGTACACTTCGGAAGACCATGGTTCCACATAACGGCGTGGGTGCTGTTAGCAATCCCAACATTATCTCTGCTATCGTACATCTGCACGCATTGGATAACGTCAGGGCCTTCTAGTGTGAAATCGTCGGAGCAGTTAAAGTATATCTTGCTGCCGTAGCGCAGAGAGCCGATTTCCTTGTATCTGAATCCATTATTAGGGGTACCAGGGTCTTCACAAACACCTAGGCCAACTTGGAAACATAAATTGCAATGACAATGAATAGTGTGGCATATTTTGAGAAATTTAAACATTATAACAATCATGTGCAATTAACAACTAAACGAGAATGGATAAGCTTAATAACTTTAAAGATAAAGTTGAGTTCTGGTCATGCGATTGCGATTGTGAAAGAAACGATGTGGAATCGATTATAAAAGGTTGATCATCTAGCATAAGTATTGGTGTGTACTGCAAGGTTCTAGAATCATCAAAATGATAATAAATTTGGCCCAGTCTTGGTAAAGTTACAAGCACTGTAAACGGAAAGATGTATATGGGACTACACGCACATGTGGCATAACTCATAATTCCTATTACTCAACTTTCTCTTTAAGAAGAGAAAATCGAATTTCGTTAAAAGCCATTCATTGGCAGGATATTATAAAGTACATTTTTTTATTTGTTCATAATTAATAATGAGGTTTTAAGCAGGCAAATTTTTGCGGATAATGAAGAAAGTTATTTTCTCTAAATGACAGTTATATGCATTGTTAGCAGAAGTATTTCTTGAGTTCTGAACTAGCTCCTCAAAATCCTCGTATCAAGCTTTACCTAGTAGTGTTCTTATATATATTTTTTTTTTTGGAGGGGGGTAGAAACACCATCGCGAGAAACATGTAAAACATTTAGTTGTTGTTTATTAATGCAAGTACCCTGAACACTCCCTCCAGCCCCCTCTCTCTTAAAGATTGCCCCACCCTCATAAAAATTAAAAAATAAATAAAATCTAGAATCACCCCTGCCTTTACCTTGGTAGATGGCGATAAAATCTGCGCCCCCACATGATTCAAGGCGATCTCCCTGACAGGGATAATAATTACATTCCCCATCCGTAGCGTTTCCATGTCTGGCAAGGTTTTCATCTTGTCTTCCGCAGAAACAGTCGTTCCCAAATTCTACACCTGCGTAGAAGTATCTTTCCTGTGCGCATGCGTCGATGCACATGTCAATCGTCAGATATTCATATTGATGGGGACCATCGGAGAGCACACGATCTCTTTCTTCGAAATAATAGTTTTCATCGCTGAAACATCCAATATATCCTGGTTCTGAATTAAAGAAAAAAATGAAAACGATAACAATAAAACACTTCCCACACAATTCAGCTAGACTTCAAATGGAACCTCGTGTTATTGCAATGACGAATATCGACATTGCCTTGTTTTCGTTCACATTCTGCCCCATTAATGTTTTTTTCTCTGTGTTTTCGTCAGGAAATCGCATTCGTTTTGCACGTAGTGCATGTATACTAGTTATGACCTTTCCTCATGTCCTTTTCCTTTCAAATTCCATAGGCATAGTCTCACTGTCTCCAGCATCTCATCAAGGTCACTACATTCTTCGATTTTCGAAATCACTCATACATATAACCGTCCAGGCGCCATTTTTCCGTTTCTGGTCCGTTTTAAGGCCTTTCTTTCTTCCTTCCTATCTCCACTATCTTAGATCCTACAGAGTTCTAACAAATGCCTCTAAACATTCCAAGATATGTTCTTTCATCTCCGACGCATAACCTGACCTTCAAAAATGCATCTTCGCAGTGCAAATTCAAATCCGAAACCGACTTCGTGAAAAATCCCTTTTTTTTGTTGAAAAATAGACCCCTAAAAATCTAAAAAATGCCTTAAATTTCTCATACCTTCGCCTCAATTTCTTGCAGTATCTTTATCTCATAATTTCACAAAGCCATGCTGAATTAAACTCTCCAATGAATATGCAACAAATTAATAGCGCCCTCCTAAGTTCTGGGGATTGTCTTTCTTTCTGTGGCCGTATCTTCATCGTTTCTGGCCAACCCGTACCCCTTTTACTTGAAGATATGCCCTTTCTAGCCAAATTTACATATCCTAACGCTGACCAAATTTGAGAAAATTACCCTCCAAATTCGCCATTTTCAAGAAAATTGCGAAACAACTTCAACTTGCTCTTAAAAAATGATCCTTATACCTACGTCATTGAAACATGGAATACACATGTATCCGAGCACGTGACAACTTTCTGCCAAGTTTGGCAAAATTTGATGACGTCAGCATAAAATTATTGCCAAAATGATGATTTTACTATGCATTACATACAAACCAGTTTAATGCGTACAAGACATTGCACGCAAATGACAATGGTGTCAAACTGACTGCAATGAAATGCTCTTTCGAATGATACCATAAATGGTATATATTCACTCAGAACATTTTGAGTAAATCGAATTTGAAAAAGGGTCACTATACGACTTCTGATGAGATTCCGCTAAAAAAAATAACAAAAAAAAAATATTTAGGTTTTATTTCAACATTAACTGCATATGAAAAGAATTTACAAAGTAAGGCATATACAAGGTAACGAAACATGTACATAGTATTCGATAGATACAACAGTAAAAAAAAAAAAAAACTTAATGGCAAGTCATTAAATACAAATGATTCTAACAATAATCTGTGTCTTACAACAATTTTATCCACGTTCTAAAAATAGCTCTTGACGAGTGTATTCCTGTAGAGAGATGCAAAATATCTAGTTATATACACTGTCGCTCATAACGGTAAATTTTTTTTTTTTTACCCCAATTTATGGAATTATTTTAAAAATAATTTAAAAATAATAGATCTAGATAATAGTATACATTCTCAGATTTTATTGAATAATAATTTGCCAATGTGTGTTTTGCGTGACTGCTAAAGCATGTGTATGCTACCATGCTTATCAACTAGGGGACCTATGCCCTTAAGTCATAAATGACAGTAATGAGGATTAATGCCCCACAAAAGGGCACTAATATAGCACATCGACACGGTTTTCATCCTGGGGCCTCACAGTTATGAGGCCATTGCTTTTTCACTGAACCATGACTGTACGCAGCGGGGGCTAGGGTAGGGGGCAGATTCCATAAATAAATAAAAACACAGAAAATGCAATAAATTTTCAATAATTTATTGCATTTTAACCCGGTCCCTAACATGAAACAATCCTCTGGACGGCCATATATTATGGCTCAAGGCATGGGCACACAGAAGATTTTGTTTATGTTGGGAACCGGGGTAAAAGCAATAAATTATTGAAAATTTATTGCATTTTCTGTTTTTTATTTTATTTATGGAAACTGCCCCCTACCCTAGCTCCCGCTGCGTACAGTCATGGTTCAGTGACATAGCAATGGCCTCATAACTGTAAGGCCCCAGGATCAAAACCGTGTCGATGTGCTATATTAGTGCCCTTTTGTGGGGCATTAATCCTCATTACTGTCATTTATGACTTGAGGGCGTAAGTCCCCTAGTCGATAAGCATGGTAGCATACACATGCTTTAGCAGTCCCGCAAAATACACATTGGCAAATTTGTATTCAATAAAATCTGAGAATGTATACTATTATCTAGATCTATTATTTTTAAATTATTTTTAAAATAATTCCATAAATTGGGGTAAAACTAAAATATTCCAACTTTATGAGCGACAGTGTACATAAACCAATTTAGCAAGATTAAGTGAACTTTGAATTTTGCAATAAAATGGACAGTGATCTGATATGTCAAACAGTATGATGCCAGATTCAGTTTGTAAATGATCTACATTTACAAATATATTATAATTATAACAAGTATCGGCCATGACGTCATTTTTCAGACTGCTTTTCGCCCCCTTCCCGTCCTGTTTTTTCCTTGAAATTTTGCAGTGATATTCCGAGTTGCGATACGCAGTGCACCTCGAAGTCGGATTTTTGACAATCGTCAAGGGGGCCAATTAAGACGCCAGTTTATACTCTGCATGGTTGTGTTAGTATGGGCGGCTGTTTGTGCCACAGCACGCGTCACCACATGTTCATCATGTACCAAATCCCGTTGGATTTGCACGCAGTGCTTGAGACCCCTTTCTAGGTCCCTTCCGGCTTATGCCGAAAGGATGGGTAGCGTTTACGTCGCGTCGCGTTGACTTGAACGCGCCCATTCGTTCAAAGCCCCCCCCCCCGGTTTGGCCGAAAGGGTGCGTTGTTGACCGGAACGCAACCATTTGTCCAAAGCCCCCCCCCCCCAGTTTGGCAGAAAGGGTGCGTTGACTAGTCTTCCACATCAGTCAATTCTATTATAAACATCTGATGTGGAAGACTAGTCAACGCACCCTTTCGGCCAAACCGGGGGGGGGGGGGGGGGGGGGCTTTGGACGAATGGTCGCGTTCAAGTCAACGCGACGCGACGCTACCCACCCTTTCGACATAAGCCGTCCCTTCCTCTATTCCAATAAGCGAGTTCGTAATTAGGATTTGCGCATGGGCAGATAAAGGTCATTCGTACCCAAATTGTAAAACCGTTGAGACGAATACTTGCATCGTGCTAATGAAAGTTATGTAATCAGTATTCATTTATGCACCAACAGTGCATTTATCTGATACACAGGTGGAAGTTTTCTTCTCAAGAGGCAAACAAAAGGTATCCATGAAGCACCTCCATCACTTTGGCAGTGATTATTCTAAAATGCACAGATGGAAGTATCCATCGTGTCTAAGATCTGTGGATATTTTGGGGTCATGCGGTCCAGAGCTATTTACGAACTCGCTTATTCCCTTCAAACTTCGTAGGCATAGTCTCTAGCATTCCTTCAAGGTCACTGAATTCTTCGTTCTCCAAAATCCCTCATGCGTGACCGTCGAGGCGCCATTTCGTCCGTTCCCGTGGCGTTTCTTTCGCCCTACCTATCTCAACTATTACAACAGCTACAGACTTCTTACAAATTGCTCTGGATAGTTCGAGCGAAGCTCTTTCGTTTGAAACGTAGAAAAACGTGTGTCATTGCACGCATATCGTTGTGACACGATTGCATGTTTAGTATTTGTGTTGCAGTTATTCCACAACAATTTTCCCCCCTATGTATTTAATATATTGGAAATGTCATGGTCTAGCGGATAAGTCCCCGGAATACGAGGCACAATGTACGGAGAGTCCCTGTCATTGGCACTTATGTTATTGGCCAATACACCAATCTACCTTATTTAGCCACTCTCCACCTACACTGTAGATGATGAAAATGCATGGGTTCCCGGTAAAATGAAAATCCTAGAGTACCAGAGCGCCTTATTAGGGTAGCTCAATCGGCAATAGCCGGGGTGATAATAAGTACAGCGCTTAGAAACACTTTTATTTAGCGCTACATCAATGGAACTTGTATTATTAGTAGTAGAAGTATACTAGCAGTATATATACGTCTACTTTGATTATTGATATGTAAATTATAGTAATAATATGTGGGATTTAAAAAGCACCGAATCCACTTGAAAATGAATGCTCAAAGCACACTTGTGAAACAAAAAAAAGAAAGATATCACATAAAAGCATCTGCATTATAAACAAAGGAAAATGAATAAGATAGAAGTTCTATCTGTTTATTTCGGCATATAATTCAATGTTTTTTCGTGTAAGTATGTTCAATATACTAACACGAAAAAATAATGAATTATATGTCGAAATAAACAGATTTTTTAATATCATTTTAAACACTTCAAGTTTGAATCATAAACACACCGAGGTTATGACATCCACGAGATACAGTAATATATATTATGACCAGCAAGGGCAATGGAAGTACCTTATTTAACTGAGTCTTGGAACAATACAATACAAATTCACATTTTGTAAGATTTAGTATCATTTAATGTGAATGTAACCGATTATGAACATCCTGTACATGAGCCTCAAGATTATGGATAGCGGTGACTGCATTGCGTTGGTTAGTTTCCAATGAAGTGATTTTTTTTTTTAATATCATCTGCATAAATATGATATAAAAAAGAGTGGTGTTCAAGAATACTTTTCAGACTAATTAGATAAAGTAAGAACAGGATGAGCCCTGTTCAATGTCAGAGACAAAACAAAATGTGAAGTATAACTATTTACCAAGGCAGACAGCCATCCATGCTATGTGAACATTCGTATTATATTTCGTCACTATAAATGTATTAACCAGTGCCAAGAATAGTCATGTGGACAACCAATATTTTGAAAATCAGCACCAACAACAGGATCAGCATACATGCATATTACGTGAACTGTATTAAGTGAACCGGTTAGAAATGATAAGCAGACATCACAACCGTGTTACCTTTGCAGGAAACGGCTGCTATCATATAGTTGAAATTACAGCTACCACCTCCGTTGTTCGTATCACATTGCATGTTCGGCCCATCTGAAAAATGATTAATTACAATTCCTTCAAATAAATTGCATTTCCATCTGTACATACATTGGGTAATATGGAACTCTTAGTATTATTGTTATTATTATAATTATTATTATAATTATTATTATTATATATTAACAAAGATTTAACCTCGGAAAGGAAGGTCGATCTGATTAGGGATATACTTGTGATAATTCGGTGTAGGTTCAAGATGAAGTTTAGTTCTAGTCATGCGATCGCATTGAGGAAGAAACTGTGTAGAAGTGAATGTATTAGGCTGATCAAGAAGCATCCAAGTATTCATTATTGTATACTCTGAGGGTTTGCAATTATCAAACTGATGAGAAATTGGCCCAGTCTTACTAAAGGTCACACGTGCTTTACAGAGACATGTGTTTATAGAACTACACAAATATGTGGAATGAAACCACAACCACAACGGTTAGCTTTTACTTTGTATATATTGAATATGAGGCCGCACTTGAAGAGCCATTTTTTTTCAGGGGACATTTTTTCTATGTTATTATTCCACACTCACATAAAAAGAATGAAAGAGTGTGTGCACGCTTGTAATTGTTATTATTGTTATTATTAGTATTGTTATTAGTATGATCATTATCATTATCATTATTATTATTTTTATTGTTCCTGTTATTAGAGTTTTTATTATTATGATTATTATTACTTCTTATTGTTACCATTAATATTTTTGGGGGTATTATTATGATTATCAGCATTGTTGTTACAATTGGTACACTACAGTTTGATAGTACACTTACTAACTGAACAGCCTGTAAAATATGTTGATATATTATTAGTGACTGACATCGACCACTCATCTCCGTCGTCAAAAAAAACTGCCGTAAGATGTCGAGAAGTTCCAGGGAAGTTTAGCTTACTACATGCTATGCTTGCTAGTTCGAAGTTCCAATTTTCTTGACAAACAAGCCCCCATCCGATGTCCTGGTTGAAAACCTCAACGATTCCGGCATTGGGTCGATCTTTGGTGAGCAATCTGTAGTCTGCAAAAGTTTATTGAGATCATTCTATTTATAGAGTAGGTTGTGTATTTGTATGATAATAATAACAATAATAGTGTTAATAATCGTAACAATAATACTAAGAATATTAATAATAATAATAATAACAATAATAATAATGATAATACTGCTAACACTAATAATAATATCTGCATTCATGGGAGACCGGGTGACACATGTGCCCCACTCCCCCCCCCCCCCCCCCCCGGCAGCAACTTTGAAAAAGTGCATCAATAAATTATTATAAACCTTTAGGTCAGTCAGGAACCTCATGACTTTTACAAGCCTATCGCATTATGCAACGTTTACACTATTTATTTTGGTAAAGCCCGGGAAATCTTCTCGCTCGGTCACTATATGCACTCTCGCATGATGATCATAACTGTACAACACTGTGGTATCTTTTGGGAAGATATCGGAGGTGTTACATATGTATTGTGTTGCCCCCTTTTCGCCCCCGGCCACGACAAAAAAAATCACCGCCCCTGATAATCAACAGAATGATATTTCCATACCTGATATACCTAGCTACATGTATTATTTCGCCTCAAGTATATAACGTATGTAACGTATATTATTGTCATATAATATATTTGTTAAACTACAATGTACCTCATTGTGTTTAACAGGGCCTCATGGAAGACCACCATTATTGGTAATAATGAGTCACCCTGTCTAAATATCACAAGTAAATAAACAACGTTTACACTATTTATTTTTGTAAAGCCCGGGAATCTTCTCGATCGGTCACTATATGCACTCTCGCATGATGATCATAACTGTACAACACTGTGGTATCTTTCCGCCCCCGGCCACGACAAAAAAAATCTCCGCCCCTGATAATCAACAGAATGATATTTCCATACCTGATATACCTAGCTACATGTATTATGTCGCCTTAAGTAAATAACGTATAAAACTTAACCTCTAAACAGCTTTTGAACAGTGAATGTTAGGATTATCTTACTACAATCCTTCTTCATATACCTGCATCCAATGTCATACCAATCCATAGTCCTTTAAGCTTTGCTATAAATGCTACAAATTAAAATAATTCGATCTGCGAAAAAAATCGTCCAAACTTACCTGTAATAGTATAGATCGTCAAACAGCTAGGACTGATTATAATAATCAACAGTAAAAACATGGTTGAATGCATGATTTCGACCATATGCCGACGTTTGTATCCCGAAGTTGAATTCCTAGCTATAAGCACTAATAGTTTCTGTTTGCAACCGATCTTTGTGAGAGCAGAAAATGACTGAGGAGAGGAAGTTCTTCAAAAACAATACTTGAAATAGACATTAACTCAAATAGACATTGACTCAAATGAAAACTCGTGATCTAATGAAAGTGAAACGTGTACAAATCTTTTCCTTAAAAATACATATATGACCACAATCGGACATTCAAAAATTAATCTTGGCACCCCCCCCCCCTAAACGAAAGTGAAAGCATAGAAACTGGGCGCTTCGTGATACGTAGGTGATTAAGGCAATGCCACTTCCCTATTTACACGAGGCCGTATCAACACACCCTAGACGATCGATAGCAGCCATATTACCATCAATTTTAACAATTGATTATCTATAAAAAATAAGTGAAATTAGGCTAGACAGTGACTTGTATCTGCAGTATTCATCGTCTGAATCCAGTGGCGATGATATTGATAGTATCGAAGGGCCAGTTTTCAAATTATTGTAATTTCGGGATTAAATATACGAGATCCAAAAGGTACTTCATCCATTTTTATCAAAATTGTTTGTTTTTTCTTCTTATTTTTTCGCGTTAATATACACATTTCCAGTAGCCTCTTACACTGACACTTCCAAAAAGCTGAATTTCCATACAATTTTTTTTTTAAAGGCAATTAAAAATCAGTTTGGTTCCAAAAGTTACTATACCCTTTCAAGTTATGCATTTTAACTTGCATACAGTAAGATTTTTGGTTCCAAAAAGTACTACATCCACACAAATTTAAAAAAACAAACTTCATGAAGAATATTTGGGCAGACTTAGCTTTCTTTTAAAGAGTGGTTTTTATACTTGTATCATACGATAGTAATAATCAGCCAAAGTATCATTCTAAACTGACATTGCTAACGATGATAAACGAAAATCTTTATTTTTTTTTCTTTTTCTTTCAGAACTTGGATTTATGGATGTTGTACCTACTGTAACCGAGCTCCTCCGACGTTATGTACCATCGCGAATATAAATCGCAGTCGGAATCCGGTGGAGAAGACGAGTGTTAGAAGTAATTAACATCGAAAAAGGGTTAAGATAGGTAATAAATAGGACAATAAATTTGAATATGAATATGAATGAATATGAATATTTACAACAAAGAATGTAGTGAAATTTGTGTCAAGACCAAAATACGAAACAAACACTGACCGATGTTTCATATGATGTAATTCAGTTGGTCAGTGCGGCTCAGCACGGATGATGACCGGCAATGTAGCGAACGCATTATTACTTACATATTGTGTTAATTTGTTATTGATTTAATTCTTTCATCTGTATAATTTCTTTCGTCACTTTTAATGTAAATGGCAGCATTATCCTTTCTTCTTATTTTAGATTATCTTTATCTAATTCAAAGGACATACGTGGAAAACAATCAAAACATGCATGCAACAAACTTATACAGCAAAAGCCATAGACTGCAACAATCGCCTACGTCGCATTATTTTTAGCGTTTTATTGGTTTTATTTGGGCGAGAAAATGAATGATGAAAAATTCGTGTTTTTACGACTTATTTAAGTATTAACAAAAAATGAAATGATTGTTTCCAAAGTGCTGAGGTCAAAAAAAATTCCTTGATATATGGTTATATTTGTATATAATGTCTGCTTTGAAGTGTAAATGGACATGCATGATAGTACTAGGCCTATTGTTGATTTTTTGTTCTTCCTTTAACTGAAGAAAAAAATTCCTGATAGATTTCCTTTTATTTGCCCTGAAATGAGACTATGAAAAAACATGATCAAATATTTGATTTGATTTGATTTGATTTGAATTTATTTCCATATTCACAAATAATTTGAACAAGTAATTATACAAACAAACAATACATTAAAATACGAAATACAATTAAATGAATAAATTGAAGACTAAAGTACAATAAATACTACATAATCAACAGTTTGTTTGTAATTAACATAACGTGGACTATGGGGTAACCAAAAAGAAGCAATGCTCTCTACTCCAGCTTTTTTGCTAATGAATGTAGGTATCCATGAAATTCAAGTAGAACCCACTCCAGCTGTATATTGCATCACCTAAAGCGCCGATGGTACTCCTTTCTTGCACATCAAAATATTGATTTAGTATATGACAATGATCTCAAATTATTATTTTTGAACCTGCCATCATCTTTGGTACGATCTGAAGGGACTTCCCCTGATTTCCTGTAGCGCTATCTGTTGTTCAAAACATAACACTAAAAGGTAAGTTACAAGTAACATCAACCCCTACCCCCTTTTCTTTATCTCTCTCTCTCTCCCTCTTTCTATCTCCCTCAATCTCCCTCTCTCTCTCTCTCTCACTTTCACGCCGTCCAAGTCCTTTTCGTTCCCTCAATCTTTCACTTACGGTATTATCTTCCCTCCTTTATCTTCGCTCTTATCGGTACTCATTTCCCTTCGTCTCTTTCATTCTCCGTCCCTCTTTCCGTCCCTTCATCTTCTCTTACACATTTTCTCTCCATCCTTCTCTTTCTTTCCCTCCATAGCCCCCCTCTCTCTATTTATCTCTTCCTCTCTCTCTCTCTCTATTAACACTTTCCCTCCTTCTCTTCTCTTTCTCGCTTCTCTTCATCTTTTTCTTTGTTTCTTGCCCTCTCTTGTCTTTCCCCTCCCTTTCTATCCTCTTGTGCACTTTCTTTCTCTCTCTCTCTCTCTCTTTCTCTCTCTCTCTTTCTCTCTAATTACACTTTCCCTTCTTCTCTTTTCTTTCTCACTTCCCTTCATCTCTCTCTTATTTTCTTGCGTTCTCCTGTCTTTTTCCTCCCCTTCTTTTCTCTCTTGCACTTTCTCTCTCTTCTCTTTCCATCTTTCTCGCTAACTTATCATGTAAAAAGAGATCAATGGCCATCTCATAAACCACAAATGAATTGATAACTCTGTTGAGAAAAAAATCAGGTCATTGTATAAAATTCTTTCCTTCTTCCTGTTCTTACTCAGTACACATCAGTAACCGTGGAACGATATTCACGAGAGACAAATTTCACTTTCGTAAACTTTCCTGAATATAATAATATACTTTAAAATAGCAATCAGAGTAGTCACCACTAAGTATGTTCAAATTGAAATGCTAAGATACAAGAGGGAAGAATGTACATGCCCAATAAACAAATTCACATGAAAATCACGTCAATATCAAGGTATCGACTTGAACAGATTTACGTTCTTCAAACATAAATAACATAATAATAATAATAATACATTTATAGAGCGCAAAAACTATCCAACATTAAGTATATATTTTACTGCGCTACAAGAGCTCCTGATATGCTTAGATTTACAGTTAATTGAAAAGAGGTGCTTTCAGTTTTGATTTAAAGATATTTACAGATGGTGATTTCCTGACTTAAAATGGTAAGTTATTCCAGAGTTTTTGGGGCTGCACAAGCAAATGCTCGATCACCTAGCGCTATTTCCTTAAATCACCCCCCCCTCTCTTCTCTCTCCCTCTCTCTCTCTCCCAAACATGCCATCCTTCCCCTTTTTTCTCCAATCTTTCACATACTTTCCCTCCTTTCTCTCCGCTGTTATCACCGGTATACCTGCGAAAAGGTGCCCCTCCTTGTGATCGAACGCCCCTTCTGCAATAAAATAAGTGCTGCCCTCTTTAAGTTTAATGCGCCCTTGCTTTTATACCCCTTACATGAAAAACTGAATTTTCTGTGATATATTTATAGGGTCAAATATAGTTAGCTTTAAAAATGTATCCTCTCTCTCTCTCTCTATCTCTTGTTTTTTATTAATAATAATAATTACTGATCGTTCAGTATGAAGAGGCCAAATTAGCTTCATTCGAATAGATGTGTGATGGCTTAGGTGCGGATTTTTGCTGGAGTTAATCATTAGCAATGTATTCATTTTCAGAGAAGAAAAAAAAACACGAGAATGGAAATAGACGTGTGTCATATTAAGTTGACTTTAATCTGTGCTTTACCTTTATGCTTATACATTTATATGTTTCTCTAAAGGTATATACTAAATTACTTTTTTTCCTCTTACTATATTTCCTCAATTCTCTTTCTATCATTCTTCCATATTCTTAACTTTTAACAAAATCTTTCGTCAAGTCATTGCATTGTCAATGTCGTGGACGTTTTGAACATTTGGTTCTCTCGGCCAGAAGTTATTGAATGTTCAACACCCTTTGAATTGTAAAAGCCACACATTTTGTTTGAAGTTTTGAATGCAAGGTATCCAGTTAGAACAATGTTTTTCAGTTCCGAACGCACACGCGTTTCTGGTGAGAATCAAGGACCATTTGTATGTTACTTAAAACCCAAAAACATACTCTTTTAGGAATGTAAGGAAAGGTGTGAAATTTGCTGTATAACCGAGGACCTCAGTCCCCCTTAAATAAGGGCATGGAATTAAAAACACTTGAATTGGTTAAGAAATCGAGGACGTACTTGGGTCTGCTTTGTGTCCTCTAAGTGAATGTACAATTCTCATGTGTGTCCACGGTTTGGTATCCTAGACTTTTTTTTCATTTTTTTAAAATTGATTCCTTGACGGGATTACACACACACTCACACATACACACACACTCACACACTCACACATACACACACTCACATATACACACACACAAACGCGCGCGCACACCACACAGACACACGCGCCCACTTACAAAATTAGTATGCGAGTTACTCATGAGCTTCATGACTCGTGTTCCATTTCCCTGTTTATTCCTTAGTTTTGATAATTGATAATTGATAATTGGAATCGCCACTAAAATAATGTTGAGTTAATTTCAAATTCAACCACCCCCCCCCCATTCATACAGAACTCCGCCAGTCATAAAGTTTTGTAACACCTGTTCAGTCTTTAAACAGAGATTGCTGAACTTGAAGGGATTCAACTTTCAACCATTTCTCAAAGGAGCCAAATTCAAGTTCAAGTTCGTTTTTTTATTTCATTTTCATAAAAAACACAACAAATGCAAATAAACATACATTTATATATACATACAAGGAATGGTCAGTTATTACAATAGTTTAAAATGAAATTGGAGAACAAAGGAAAAGCCCATGGTGGCTTTGTATAAAAAGTTCCCCGAATATTATAATTATATTATTTATATTATTGAGCATATATGAGTTAAAGATATCACAAGGTACAGCGATAAACACAATATAAAGACAAAAAACTACTAAAACATGTATGAAATAATTTAAAATTGGAGGGGGGCAAAAAGTTTTGGAAGGTAAATTTAACGATACTCAGAATAAAAGGTCAGTTTCATTTTTGTTTTAAACATTCAACTGTTTTTATATAAGCGGAGGACTTGAGGTAGAGTGTTCCATATGTTTGGCAAAGTATTTCTTACAGATTTTTTAGAGAATGAACTTTTTACTTTCCATAAATGAAACGTGCTGCAAAGCCGAGTATTGTGAGAATGAATTTGGTTATTGATCGAAAATATGAATGATATTCTTTTTGGAAGTATATTTTGAAGAAAAAAAAAACCAATTAGTGCAGTATGGTATTTGAACAAATCAAAAACATTTAGGGTTTTTAAACTAAGAAATAAAGGAGCAGAATGGGCATAATAATCACTACCTGTACAAATACTTAACGACAACCTAATACTATCCACTTTTCATATAATTCATAAAAGATTCTTGTAGTGACGAGGAAATACTACCCAAAAGACAGGATGAAATCGTTGGAGATCAAAATGGACTGATTGTTAAGGTTTATGATGTTTTGTTGTAATTATTGTTTTCTATCCAAAAATGCCAATATACAAACAATAATTACACGACATTTAGTGAACAAATGATAAATGAGGTCCAAAATACAACAGTATGTTTAGTTGGACATTTTTTTACTTCCAGTGATTGTTCTCAAGATTCAATTCAATTCATATCAATTTCATTTACAACAAAAAGATAAACAAAGTTACTACATATATTATTACAGAAAGTATGAAACAAATGTATGTACATATTATTTTTTTCTTGGTAATTATACAAATAAACTTTACAGATTGTACAGGGTATTCAAATACAAACATGTATATGAGTTGAAAAACATAGTAGTATGACTTATAAAGGAAATGGTGCATGAAAGAATTTGTAATTATTGAGCATGAATTGTTTAAAAGAAACAATCAATTTATAGTGAAAATGGAAGAAAAAGAAATACTATTGAAGGGAAAAGGGGAGAGAGAGAGAGAGAGAAAGATAAAGATAAGAGGGAAAGAGAAAGGAGAATATAGGGTATCGCAACAATTACTTGCACTTGAACTGCACGAAGGCACTATTACAAGTCATTGGAATGACAAGGGGCTTGTTGTTTATGAATATTCCTATTAATTTTTTACCCTTATCAGGTAATGATACATTTAAATTGTTGTGTATTGATGTTGTTCGAGTGATAAACTGATGCGTTCGAGTTTTTGAAAATTCATGAAATAAAGTTTGACTTTTCAATTTGTCACTATTTTCTTTTAAATTAGATTACTGTTATTACTCATATTCCAATTAAATGGTTCTAAAGAGGTTTATTCATTATTGGTTTGGTTTATTTTGGTTTGGTGTCATTTTCCATACAAAACATATTATACACACAATTGACAACTTAAGTATTCATACTCTTACCGAACTTTTGTAAGTTTTTAAGTTTGTAACAAATGTATTTGTCCCCGTTCAAGTTTCTTTACAATGTAACAAATCAAAGTTAACATCTAAAAGTATTCAATAAAGGCCCTAATTCGACCAGTCCACCTCTCATTCTTGAGTAACGATAGCAACAAGGGGTATGAATAAATTAGTTCTTAACTGTACATATGAAGAAAAAATACATATTATAATAGTACCCCTCCCCCCCCCCCCACAAAAAAAGGGTACGAAGGCTTTGTCCTTCTTAGATGACAAGCATATATTCACAACATCATAGAATTTTCGCGAGAGCTCTATTCAGCTCTTCTTCCCCATGCAGTAATGTCACATTTTCTTTCAAATTGGTCCGGGCATTCGGGAGAACATACCCAAAGTCATCAATGTCAGGGTCCCCAAAGTGTCCAATGTTCCTGTCATCACTGCTTGATGGAATGGTCTCGTAGAATGTTGTATTAGGAATGGTTTCCGACTCGTTTTCACCTGGTTGTCCTACCGTCTCATACGGATGAGTGCTTGTCAGAGCTGGTGCCAAAGCGCCGCCTATAGGTGACGCTACTGACACATTCCCCCCATTTCTAGGACTGCTATCTCTCATGCCCAGGTATGTGTGGATTATCTGTAAAGAATGTGAATTTCGCCAAATGTATTCTTATCAATATGGTTAATGAAATGACATAAGGGTAATATAACAACTTTTTATAATACATAGGCATACCAACAAAAGTGTGGCAGGATCAGCATACCAGTAAAGACAATAAGAGTTGGTCATGGAGACGAAATGGAACAACTGAATTGTCCTAAGAAATTAAATCATCTTAAATTTATTATAAACTGAACGATCGAATAATGTTCTATACTTAAAATACCATACTGACATCTTTTCACTGGCTCCCTGTTTTACAGCGTATAATCTACCAAATCCCTTTTGCGCACTAAGTAACCTGGCTCCAGAGTAAATGTCATCCCTTGTAACACTCTGGTTTACGTTCCGTCATTTAGTATCATTAGGCTTAAGGAAATCCGGAGTAAAAGAGATTGGGGTGGAAGCGTTTCCATCAGCAGCTTTTTTTCAAACAGCCAAGAACTTACAAACTTTCAAAGCCATACTTAAGACTGAACTTATGCTGGATAGTTACAATGAAGTTTCCCTTTCTTAGAGTTCAACTCTTAGTTCATTGTCGTCATATGTTTTATCGATTCACCTTGGAGCTTATGAAGTTAAACCGTTTTGCAAGCGGCTTGAACATCTTTAAAGATGGGCAATGCATTTTATGAATATTTTCCTTGTTGTTTTTACTATTAACGTTATTATTATTGTATGTGTTTTGGAAAAAAATATCCCCAAATGATGTTTATTATTTTCATACTTAAAACATTTCCATGTTTCTCTGGCAATCCCAAATTTCCCTACCTTCTCTAAAACAAAATGTTTCTTTTTCTCTGGGTGCCATTTGCCTTCAGGACCCTTACTTACCTGTGAATCACTCTCAGGGTTTCTTGATAAGCGCTTCCTAATCCGAGGAGTAATCCACCTTATCGTCACGGCAAGAAGAAGCAGAAATAAGACCACTGTCGATGCGATCAGTATTGGTAATGCGATGTTTGTACGACTGTCTAGAATTGATACAACAATAATAATTGAACATTAAAAGAACATTTGAATAGTGCTTTAAAATATAGAACATAAGCAATCAAAAACTAGACCTGCAATCGTGGCACAACGATATGCGTGCAATGACGGGCGATTTGGCACTAACGGTCGTCTATACTAACATAATTATAAACAGTATAATATGGTGTCTAAAATGCGATTTACTCTAAATTGTCTGTGTGAACATATATCATACTTGGTATTATCCGAAAGGGCACTTTATTGCGGTCAGGTTTTGACCATTGTCATTGACGCGGAATGTATTTCACGCATTTAACACGCTATTACGTAATGCATAGTAAATTCATCATTTTTAGCGATAACTTTGCGCTGACGTCATTGAAATTTACTAAACTTGGCGGACAGTTGTCAGGTATATTGATACATGTGTCTGCCAAGTTGCATTGTTGTAGGTATAATGATCGCAATTTTAGAGCAAGTTGAAGTTATTTCGCAATTTTCTTGAAAATGGCGAATTTGGAGGGCAATTTTCTCAAATTTAGTCAGTGTGAGGGTATATAATTTTGTATATGGCTGGAAAGGGCATATGTTCAAGTATCTAAATCCAAAAAAGGGAACGGGTCTGCCAAGCCAAAATAAAGATACGGCCACAGAAAGAAAGCAAATTCCCAGAACTTTAGAGGGCGCTATTTATGTTTTGCATAGCCATTGGAGCATGAAATTTAGCATGGCTAAGTGCAATTATGGGATAAGGATACTGTGAGACTTAAATGCAAAACGGAATTTATATGAGAAAGTTATGGCAGTTTTAAGATTTTTAGGGGTCCATTTTTCAAGAATTTGAGAGATTTTTGACGGAGTAGGTTTCAGATTTGAATTTGGCGCCTGGATGGTTATGCATGAGTGATTTCGAAAATCTAAGAATGTAGTGACCTTGATGAGGTGCTAGAGACTATGCCTATGAAATTTGAACGGAAATGGACATAAGGAAAGCACCTAACTAGGAATAACAAGCACTATGTGCAAAACGAATGCGATTTTCTGCAAAGAAGAAGAAGAATACTAGAAATGCAATCGTGTCAGAACGATGTGCGTGCAATGACGCCGTGTTTCTACGTGTCAAACGAAAGAGCTTCTCTCGGACTATCCAGAGCAATTTGCACGAAGTCTGTAGCTTCTGTGATATTGGAGATAGGTAGGGCGAAAGAAAGGCATCAACAGTGACCTTGATGGGATGGTACTATGCCTACGAAGTTTGAAAGAAATTGGGATAGGGGAAAGAACCTAGAAAGGGCTCGCAAGCATTGCGTGCACAAACCAATGGGATTTAGTGCATGTTTGACATTGCAATCAAGTTCGTTCTGGGGGCCAAAAGCGTGAACCCGATATGCCCCATAGACAATGCGTGTAATGAATGGGCGGAAAACGTGCAGGATCTGTATTATGGCCGGAGTTAAATTGTTTTTTCTCTCTCTCTTTACGTCTCTTTATGGACCGTATTTGGTATCATTAGAAAGAGAATTTCATGGTTGTTATTGTAAACCACTCTCTTTTTTTCTATGATAATCCTATCGAAACACGTGATGTAAAATAGATGTATAGGACAAAATGGCGTCTTAAATGGCCCCCTTGACCAATTTCAAAAATTCGGACAAGAGGTGCCCTGCGTATTGGAACTCGGCATGTCACTGCAAATTTTCAAGGAAAAAAAGGACGTTTAAGGGGCGAAAAGCAGTCTGAAAAAATGACGTCATAGCCGAAACGTGTTAGGTTCGGGCGGAAACTCGGCGGAATTCGTGTAGTGATCTTTGTTCAAATGCGATTTACTCACAATTTTCTGTGTGAACATATACAATACTTGGTATCATCCGAAAGGGCACTTCATTGCGGTCAGTTTGACACCATTGTTAACTGCGCGCAATGTATTGCGCGCATTGAACGCGCTATTACGTAATCCATAGTAAATTCATCATTTTGGGCGATAACTTTGCGCTGACATATTCGAATTTTACCAAACTTGGTAAACAGTTGTCACGTATATGGATACATATGTCTGCAAAGTTTCATTGATGTAGGTATAACGATCGTAATTTTAGAGCAAGTTGAAGTTATTTCTCAATTTTCTTGAAAATGGCGAATTTGGAGGGCAATTTTCTCAAATTTAGTCAGTGATAGGGTATATAATTTTGTATATGGCTGGAAAGGGCATATCTTCAAGTATCTAAATCCAAAAAAGGGTACGGGTTTGCCAAGCCATTATGGAGATACGGCCACAGACAGAAAGCCAATTCCCAGAACTTTAGAGGGCGCTATTTATGTTGTGCAAAGCCATTGGAGCGTGAAATTTGGCATGGCTATGTGCAATTATAAGATAAAGATACTGTGAGATTTAAATACAAAACGGAATTTATATGAGAAAGTTATGGCAGTTTTAGATTATTTAGGGGTCCATTTTTCAAGAACTTGAGAGATTTTTGACGGAGTCGGTTTTAGATTTGAATTTCGAGTATGAAGATGGCATTTTGAAGGTCAAGTCATACGTCGCAGATGAAAGAACATCTCTCAGACTATCTAGAGGAATTTGTTAGAAGTTTGTAGGATCTAGGATAGTGGAGATAGGAAGGAAGATATAAAGGCCTTAAAATGGACCAGAAACGGACAAAATGGCGCCTGGACGGTCATGCATGAGTGATCTCGAAAATCGAAAAAATAGGTGACCTTGATGAGATGCTAGAGATGATGCCTACGAAATTTGAAAGGAAAAGGACTTGAGGAAAGGACCTGGATAGGAATAACAAGCACTACGTGCAAAGCGAATGGGATTCCGGACGACAAGAAGAAGAAGAGGAAGAGGAAGAAGAAGTAAGACTAGAAATGCAATCGTGTCAGAACGATGTGCGTGCAATGACGCCGTGTTTCTACGTGTCAAACGAAAGAGCTTCTCTCGGACTATCCAGAGCAATTTGCACGAAGTCTGTAGCTTCTGTGATATTGGAGATAGCTAGTAGGGCGAAAGAAAGGCATCAACAGTGACCTTGATGGGATGGTACTATGCCTACGAAGTTTGAAAGAAATTGGGATAGGGGAAAGAACCTAGAAAGGGCTCGCAAGCACTGCGTGCACAAACCAATGGGATTTGGTGCATGTTTGACATTGCAATCAAGTTCGTTCTGGGGGCCAAAAGCGTGAACCCGATTTGCCCCATAGACAATGCGAGTAATGCATGGGCGGAAAACGTACAGGATCTGTATTATGACCGGATTTAATTTGTTTTGTTCTTTCACTCTTTATGTCTTTTTTATGGGCCGTATTTGGTATTATTGGAAAGAGAATTTCATGGTGGTTATTGTAAACCACTTTATTTTTTGCTATGATAATCCCATCGAAACACGTGATGCACAAAAGATTTATAGGACAAAATGGCGTCTTAAATGGCCCCCTTGACCAATTTTAAAAATTCGGCCTTGGGGTGCCCTGCGTATTGCAACTCGTAATGTCACTGCCAATTTTCAAGGAAAAAGAAGGACGTTTAGGGGGCGAAAAGCAGTCTGAAAAAATGACGTCATAGCCGATACGTGTTATAATTGGGCGGAAACTTGGCGGAATTCGTATAGTGATCCTTGTTCAAATGCGATTTACTCACAATTTTCTGTAATAACGTATAACGTGTTTGGTATCATTCAAAAGGGCACTTCATTGCGGTCAGTTTGACACCATTGTCATCTGCGCGCAATGTACTGCACGCATTAGACGCGCTATTACGTAATGCACAGTAAATTCATCATTTTTGGCGATAACTTTGTGCTGACGTCATTGAAATTTACCAAACTTTGCGGACAGTTGTCACGTATATAGATACATATGTCTGTCAAGTTTCATTGTTGTAGGTCTAAGGATCGTAATTTTAGAGCAAGTTGAAGTTATTTCGCAATTTTCTTGAAAACTGCATATTTGGAGGGCAATTTTCTCAAATTTTGTCAATAATAGGGTATATAATTTTGTATATGGCTGGAAAGGGCATATCTTCAAGTATCTAAATCCAAAAAAGGGTACGGGTTTGCCAAGCCATAATGGAGATACGGCCACAGAAAGAAAGCAAATTCCCAGAACTTTAGAGGGCGCTATTTATGTTTTGCATAGCCATTGGAGCATGAAATTTGGCATTGCTAAGTGTAAATATGGGATAAGGATACTGTGAGACTTAAATGCAAAACGGAATTTATATGAGAAAGTTATGGCAGTTTTAAGATTTTTAGGGGTCCATTTTTCAAGAATTTGAGAGATTTTTGACGGAGTAGGTTTCGTAATTGATTTTTGAGTACGAAGATGGCATTTTGAAGGTCAAATTATCCGTCGCTGATGAACGAACATCTCTTAGACTATCTAAAGGAATTTGTTAGAAGTTTGTAGGATCTAGGATAGTGGAGATAGGAAGTAATAAAGAAAGGCCTTAAAATGGACCAGAAACGGACAAAATGGCGCCTGGATGGTTATGCATGAGTGATTTCGAAAATCGAAAAAATAGGTGACCTTGATGAGATGCTAGAGACTATGCCTATGAAATTTGAAAGGAAATGGACATGAGAAAAGCACCTAACTAGGAATAACAAACACTACGTGCAAAACGAATGCGATTTTCTATCGAATAAAAGAAGAAGAATATTAATGGGGAAGAACGTGAACGAAAACAAGGCAATGACGACATTCGTCATTGCAATTAATGGGGAAGAACGTGAACGAAAACAAGGCAATGACGATATTCGTCATTGCAATAAGATGTGCTCTAAGCGCTTGACACTTTACTTTACTAGTAAGATCATTGCAACAGTTTTAAATATATTATATTGTTTGTATAAAACATGAAGGTGTACACTTTGGGGGTTAAATTGTTAACATGACGGATAAACGCATCGATGAAAAAGCCATTGCCAAATAGATTTGTTGTTTTTAAGCTTGACATCTTTATTGAACACGAGATGCAATGTCGAACGAAAAAGAAAGAGTATTTAAAGGGAAAGTCCACCCTGAACTTAAGTTGTTTTTAATAAAAGCAGAACAGTGAGAGAAACATATCAGTGAAGGTTTGACGAAAATCCGACAAAGGATACAAAAGTTATGAATTTTTAAAGTTTTAATTTTGTGACGTCACATGCGAGCTGCTCTCCTATACGTTGTGTACTGTAAATTCCATAAATTGCCATTTTCTCAGAAAAATAATTATTATTTTACCTGTGCATTCGATATATTATCAGACACATGCTTTTATACACGCCTCTATGAAATAGATCCATTCCTTCATCAAGAACCATGAACAGGGGGCAATTTATGGAAATTACAGTACACAACATATGGAAGAGCAGCTCGCAAGTGACGTCACAAAATTAAAAATTTAAAAATTCATAACTTCGTTATCCTTTGATGGATTTTCGTCAAACCTTCACTGATATGTTTCTCTCATTCTTCTGCTTTTATTAAACCCAACTTAATTTCAGGGTGGACTTTCCCTTTAAACTTGTTTTCAGTTTCACAAAAAGCTATAAGACTAGCTGCTAAATATTGTACTTCGATTGAACAATATTTTTGAAACAAGGAAATGAAAGTATAGTTGAAAGCGTCACTGCTTTGAAGATTTTGTAATATGTATGGCTGATATCAGGGTTATGTTTAAAGGAAGTAGACCATAATTGTGAAGACGAAGAGAGGAAACAATTTTATTTAAACAGAACTCTAAATGAACCCATTCACACGAGAGTTAGAAAACGACCGCCAGTGACTATGGATGCTTTAGACAATTGCAGCGTGAAATATAGATTAGGATATTTTTTGGGAATGTGCGGATTGGGTTAACAGTTTCTTTAGAAATACAGGGTTCCTCTTTGTCTTGAGGTCCAAATCTAAATTAAAGCAGTGCAAACATTATTCAAAGGCATCTATAAGCAAAAAATCGATTATAACGTGCAATAAAAAGTGTATCATTAATTATTGACTTACTTGTTAAATTGTTAATTTCCGTAGTACGATAACTACACGTTGATCCAAGAGATAAAATATTTGAATATTAGGTGATAACCTTTAACTCTATTCTTACAAATATATATCATGAGTATATTTATACACATACACACACACCCGGACAGACACACACACACACAACACACTTTCTTCAGGGGGTAGCATTTATTATCACAGTGTCACCAAGTTGAATTATGGCACAATTAAGAATATTTATTAGAAATAAATTTTGGTGCCTTCAAATTTAATAAGATTTCAATGCTTCTGAACAAACTATATTGTTGTCATGCTATGACATTATATTCTTTTACAATATTGGTGAATTACTTCCGCTGACATAGCAATATTATATCCGAAGATATTAAAACAAATCATGATTATTTTCCTTCATTTTGTTATTTTCACTTTCGAAACTGGATTGTGCGGAAGGTTAGTACAATGTTAAAACGTAGGCCTACACATATCTCATATTATTGGTTTGCATTTATTTATCAAACAACATGTCAAAATAGCTTAATCATTAATAAATAATAAATATAAAGATTTAACAAAAAATATCCCCAGCCTTCATGGACTCTAAATAGCAATTAATTTCTTGATATTGATTATACATTTGCATTCCAATTTAGACACGAACATAAAATACTATTGGGAGCACTACTCGTATGATTAATTTTAGAAAATAACTGTACGATGCTTTACAGTTCAGCCCACACATTTATGTAGCCTTGTCTCAACAGGATTTGTTATGTTACCATAAGAAGAGAAGAAGAGGAAGAAGAAGAAGAAGAAGAAGAAGAAGAAGAAGGTGGAAAATTAAGAAAAAATGAATCCAATAGACAATGAGGAAAATAAACGGAAAATCTAAACAAAACGAGATATTGATCTGATATCGTCGGCCTGGATAAAGATGTACAAAAAAACACTCTTTTCCCGATATACCATGAATACATGGCGTTTATCAATACTGCGCTGTACAGTTATATTGAACATCAAATACAATAGAACCAACAGTTTAAAGGATAAATCATAAACCATTTTTATAACGTAAACCACTTATAACGTAAACCATTCCGCCGGGAATATTTTAAAACAGGAACACACAAGATCAGCACAAAAATGAGAGTGTGCTGAACTTGAGTTAAATAGTCAGTGTGAAGGTGTGGATGTTAAAGTATTGGGATGTATTATGTCATGTACGAACATTTAAAACTTTTTTTATTCAATCTTTTGTATTCAACTTTTTAGTGGCTACATGATGTGAAGACATAATTTAAATGCATACAATTTTGATGGTGCTTGATGGGCACCATATCTCGAAGAGGCAGTTCTCCAGCGACAAGTAATCCGGGCTTAATTCCGTTTAATTTGATTAATTCGATTTTAATATTCCCTCTGATCCGTTAAATGTTCTATCGATCTTCTTTTTCTTCTTCTTCTACTTTTTCTTCTTCTACATCTTCTTCTTCTTCTTCTTCTTCTACTTCTTCTTCTTCTTCTTCTTCTTCTCCTTCTACATCTTCTTCTTCTTCTTCTTCTTCTTCTTCTTCTTCTTCTATCTTCTTCTTCTAATTCCTGTTCTTGTTCTTCTTCTATATTTTTTTCATTTTTTAGTAGTAGGTGTAGGGGTCGAAATTTTCGAAAACTGGAGTTTTAGAAAATGTGAAAACAGGGCATTTTGTTTTGCTAAGATAAGGTATTCTATACATTGTTTTAAAGAGGGCATGGATTAATTATTTTGGCACAGGGTTACAGTTAAGAATTTATTTTGTTTAGATATAGGCTATAATTGGCCGCGATGCAATTCAGCACACCATGACGCGTACAAACATGTACAGCAATAAAGGCTTATTATGAGACATCAATATAATTGGCTTCACCTTTAATGTATATTTTGCAAATAACGACCACGACAATGATGGCGATCATGGTGAGGAGGAGGCCAGAAACGATGCCAATACTAATATGTATATGGCCTGATGACGCGGGAAGAACAGGGAAGTTTTATAGGTATAATACAATTTGTTTGTATTTCAGAGTACATGGCAGGAAGTCGTACAGGAATTTCCGTAACATCTAGCAGGTATGAGTCACATAAACATCCTGAATGGCAATTAGTTACCACTGGTATAAAATGTGTAGAAAACCTGTAAACCAGATGAACACAATCCCTAACCCTTTCCTTTCTTTGAAGAATTTTTTTTTGTGCATTTTACACACTACTCTAAGAAAGTGGGCACCTTGGAAACGTGTCTTCATTCACGTGGCTTCATCCAGGCTACGCCTCTGATGATGACCACAACTTCTAGTAGCATTGGTCACTAGTCCTATTAGTGGTCAATATGCGCATCTGTTTTTGTATTATAACATATTTTCATGAGTTATGCCCCCCAAATTTTTTTTTTTTAATGGAAAATATTTATTTATTTTTTTTATTTTTTTTTAAGACACACACAAAAATGAAAATTAACCAAATGATTTTTTGTTTGGCCTTATGTTGGCAGTTTTGGAGACAAGACCCTTTCCTTTCTTGTACCACCCTCTGTTTTACATTCTAGCGTAAACCGATAAACCGGGTATAAACCGGTTGCTAGCAAGTTAAACTCCAAGTAGGCCTATATGATTTATGCTATTTGAGTTCATCATGAAATACGTATTATAATATTCATCTCTCTTTTTATTTATTTATCATTTCTCTTTTATGCACTTTTTATAACAACATCACTAGTTATCGCTAAAATATTTGCATGTTACCATTTCACTTTCATCCATATTACCATAATCGTACAGGAATTGCATATGGCTCATTGGACAACGCCCCCTATCGTCACAGTCCAGCAGCCTAACATGTTAGCCTATGGACTTTTACCAAAAAACTCTTTAAAAATTCATTTTTTGTTTAAACGAAAAGCTCTTTCATTGGAACCCTCATGTCCCATTGACTTTTGAAGGTTCACCCACCGTAATTTGGTCAAAATAGGTCGCTAGCTCGCCATTGCCTATATAACACATGTGAAACAAGTCGAACTTTGGACGCAATTTGCCACGCGAATGAAAGGTTATAGGTCAAGCACACGAAGGATAACACCGTAATTTGTCCATTTAGTATAGGCAAGCATTTTGCCTAGGTAAGCAAAAACATGAATATTCATGATCGCCATGGACTATTCGATTATTTACAGAGGGGTGCAATTGTGCACCACATAAAACTTCCCTACATTAAGTCAAGTATTTCATTGTATTATGTAGTTTGGTAGGTTTATTTTACTAACTGTTTAATTATTAGATACCAATGATAGTTTAAAGATATGGAAAAGGTTCTTGTATTTTATATTTAGCAAAGCAATCTCACATACAAGATCATTATCAAGTGCCATCTGATCCACCGATTGCCGTCTGCTATGTACGTTCAAGGCACATTTATCTGTGGACTGTGATGTAGATCGACAGTTTACTCGTCATTGTAGATTTATGAATAGCCATCTGTCATTATTATGCTTAAATTGTTGACACACATACAATTACCACACACACGAACACTCTCACTTCCCCTCCCCAACACACCATTTCCGCACACCCGGTTCACCCAATGGCATACACCCTGCAACAAGGTGAAACATTCTAATTTGGTAGTGCCGTCGAACTTCTGTGCTGGCGATGGTCCAGCGAGCGAAAATGAGACAACCGGAGCAATATGTGACGAAATGAGAATCTATTTACCTTGATTCTGCTGCTCTGGGTCAGTTGTCTGACTGAATGTCATTGGGTAAGTTTGCCCTCCTCCCTTGGTAGACGGGGTAGTCGAACTGAATCCTGAAGATCATGGTAATGAACATGATATACGGGTAAATATACATAGGCTTATTAGCCAATAAAAAAAAAAACTGAAAACTCATTTGTTCACCAGTAGTTTTAAGATTAGTTTACTTGGTATTTGATTTGAATTTTACTTTTGGTATATCGTCCAATTCTATCCCTTTTCTTATCTAGTGCCTCAGTCACACCTTTGCGTATTTGACTTGCGTATTGCTGCGTATTTATGGCAAGCCTTTTAAACATTTATTCCTATTTCTTGATATCAAGAAATGATTTTCTGTTGTAAAGCAATGGTAGTTCTTGATATGAAGAATTGAATTCTTGATATTAAAAAAATTCTTAATAGCAAAAATTCAATTCTCGGTATCAAAAAATAGGAAATAATGTTTAAACGGCTTGCCATAAATACGCAGCAATACGCAAGCCGAATACGCAAAAGTGAGACTGAGGCGTATTTGGGATCGGGCATAGACTTAAATAGTTGCTAGCAAGTTAAATACACGTCGGCCTATATGATTCATGGTATTTGAAGTAATCATGAAATACATGTGCTGATATTCATCTCTTTTTGTCATGCATCATTCTCTTTTTTCACACTTGTTATGATAACATAGTCAGTAATCGCTGAAATATTTGTATGGAACCATTTCATTGTAATCGTACAGGAATGATGACCTAATGAGAATATATTTACCACTCTGCGGCTCTGAACCAGTCATGTCAGTTGTCTGAATGAATGTCATTGGGGTAGTTAGCCCTCGGCCCTTGGTAGTCGCAGAAGACGGTGTAGTCGAACTGATTCCTGAACATCATGGTACACAAACATGAGACACGGGTAAATAAAGATGTTTAAATAGTATATATTGGCCAATAAAGAATATCAAACATTACTGATAACTTTGTTCACCAGTTGTTTTAAGATTAGGTTACGTGGCATTTCATTTGAATTATATTTTTGGTATATAGTCCAATTCTAGGGTAGGTGCAGGGAATTGGAGACCGCAGGGAATTGGAGACCACCAAGCTTGAACCCATCACTGTCTGTCCGCGTTGGCTCCAATATTGCTATAGCGCCATATGTGGCCTTTAAAAACACTAGTCTACTGCATATATCCAACTCATTTCGAAGACTACAATGTGCTCTTTCTCCGGGTTGAAGAATACTTTTCAGATCAATGAAATAAAAGAAAAAACAGGATGACCGGCCCACAGAGCCCTTTTGAACTCAACATGTCAGAGGTAAAAAGATCTAAATTATATCAATTTATTAAGACAGACAGCCAGCCATCCATTATGTATATATTCGTACTAACCAGTGCCAAGAATAATCATGAGACAACAAATATTTTGAAAACCAGCAACTTTACAAGCGTGCATGCACTTTAAAAGGTTAACTTGAAATGATGACAAAACATCGCAATATTCATTGTTACCTTTGCAAGAAACAGCTGCTATCAAGTTGTATTTACAGCCACACTCTTCGTTGCATGTATCACATTGCATGTTCATCCCATCTGAAAAAATGATTTTATATAATTCCTTCAAAGAAATTCCATTTCTATCTGCATTTCAATTGGGTAATATCCGGATTCTGACTATTATTATAAGTATCACTATTCATATTATCATTATTATGATCATTACATTATTAATATCATAATTATTATAGTCGTTATAATTATCATTATTGTTATAATTATTATATTATTATTAATATTATTATTATTATTATAATCATCATTATTATTACCATTAATATTATTATTATTATCATTATCATTAGCATTATTATAGATTCACAATGATAAAACATCGGAAATTAGAGCGATCTGATATTATCATTACTATCATCACTATGAATGTTCTCATTATCATTAATATCATTACTATTATTATTATTTTTGTTATCATAATCGTTATTTTTGTTACTACTATCTTGATTTCATTTGATTTGATTCTAAAAGGTATTAAAAACCACATGGCAGCTCAACAGTTGAATTGAGTGGAATTTACATCATACAAAATTCAAATAAATGTTATACAAAGTAAATATAATACAATTTGGCATTAAGACTGATACATAATTAAAGGGAACTACATTGTAGCTATAGCATGTAAATTAAAATGAAATAGGCTGAAATGATTATTACTATGATAATCATTACCATTATTATTATCATCATTATTAATATCATCATTATTTTAACTATTATTGGTATTATTGTTAATATTATTAGTAGTATTATTATTATGATTATAATTAAAAGTATCATTATTATCATTAGTTTATACACTATTTATTGTTATTCTTAGCATTTCTTATGATCTATTATAATTATTATTAAAAACATTTTCATTATCAACATTGGTGTTGTTGTTGTTATTTGATCATCTGTTTCTATTCAGTTGGTACTGTACAGGTTTAATATTGCACTTACCAATTAAACAGTTTGTAAAAAATGTGTTGATATATTATTAGTGACTGGTATCGGCCATTCATCACCATCGTCTTCGAAAGAAACTGCAGTAAGATGTCGAGAAATTCCTGGGAAGTTTAGCTGACTACAAACTATGCTTGCTAGTTCGAAGTTCCAATCGACTTGACAAACGAGCCCCCATCCGATGTTCTGGTTGAAAACCTCAACGATGCCGGCATTGGGTCGATCTTTAGTGATCAATTTGTAGTCTGCAAAAGTTATTGAGATTCCTTTATTTTTATTATTTTTATTATTATTATTATTATTATTTATATACTGCGGTTTTCCCAGAGCGGCTCAAAACGCTTACAACAAGAAGAATCCTATACAAAATGAAAATGAAAAGTTACAGAATCCTTAAAATCTGGATTACAAAAAAGAACTGTTTTAAGTCCCTTTTTGAATGAAGAGAAAGATGGTGATTGCCTGAGATGCAGTTATTGTGAAATTCCGATCTCCAGCTAGTTTCCGTGTGATGTTGTATGTAAGAGGGAGTGGGTCACTGGAGGCTCGTAGATTCCTACGAGGGGCGTATAGGGTCAAATAATCACGTAGGTATTGAGGTGACTGTTTATTAAGGGATTTATAGACGAAAACTGGCAATTTAAAAACTATACGATGTCTTACAGGAAGCCAGTGCAACGAGTCAATGAGTGGTTTAGGGGAGTGAGATCTCGTAACCTGATAAATTAGCCGGGCTGCCCAATTTTGTAGCCGTTGGATACGATCTAATTGAGAATAGTGGGGAAAAGGCCATTGCAGTAATCTGAACAGGACAGAACTAGAGAACGGATAGCGTTGTTACAGGCGGATTGATTAATGCATCTTCTAATTCTAGAAATGTTCCTTAAATGAAAAGTTGCAGGAGTACATATTTGAGAGACACGATCTGACATTGACATTTCTCTATCCAAGAGCACAGCTGACAGTGATTGAGGGGCTTATGAATATATCACCAACCTTTAACTTAAGATCTGGTAGAAGAGTGCGTAAACTGTGAGGAGAGGCTAGCTACTACACAGAATTTTGTCTTCGAGTCATTCAACTTAAATTTATTAACTAACATCCAATACCCCTACTAATAATAATAACAATGATAATAATTATCATAATTATAATAGCTACATTTATTTTGCCCACAGTCCCCCCGGACCCACCTAGATGTATTGAATGAGTACCTAGCATTTAATGCTAGGGTATTAATTATTACAGTTTTCCTTGTAACAACAAAAATAATAATCATAATGATAATAACAAATATGATGACAGTAATGAGACAAATAATAACAATAATAACATTTATTACAACCATAATAATAAAATTAATAATGATTATGATCAAGTAAAAAAGATTTATAAGACGCCAAATCCACTCAAAATCAAATGTTCAGAAGATGACATCACATAAAAAGCCTCTGCATTTTCCCCAAAATAACAACAAGATATAACATACAAAATCAAAGATATATCGACCATGGCGGTGATTCCGGGAGACCGGATGACACATGTGCCCCCCCCCCCCCCCTCCGGAAGCAAATTTGAAAAAAAAAGCATCAATAAATTAGAGCATTATGCAACGTTTACACTATTTTTTTTGTGAAGCCCGGGAAATCTTCTCGCTCGGTCACTATATGCACTCTCGCATATATCGGAGGTGTTACACATGTTGTGTGTATTTGTGTCGCCCCCTCTCCGCCCCCGGCCATGACAACAAAAATCACCGCCCCTGATAAACAACAGAATGATATTTCCATGCCTGATATGCCAAGCTATATGTAAACCTTTGTCGCCTCAAGTAAATTTCCGATGAAACAGAACCTCTCAACAGCTATTGAACAGTGAGTGTTAGGATTATCTTACTACAATCCTTCTTCATATCCCTGCATCCAATGTCATACCAATCCATAGTCCTTTAAGCTTTGCTATAAATGCTACAAATTAAAATAATTCGATCTGCGAAAAAAATCGTCCAAACTTACCTGTGATAGTATAGATCGCCAAACAGCTAGGACTGATTATAATAATTAACAGTAAAAACACGGTTGAATGCATGATTTCGAATATATTCCGACGTTTGTATCCCGAAGTTGAATTCCTAGCTATAAGCACTAATAGTTTCTGTTTGCAACCGATCTTTGTGAGAGCAGAAAATGACTGAGGAGAGGAAGTTCTTCAAAAACAATATTTTAAGTAAACATTGATTCAAATAGACATTGCAAGTCAAATGAAAACTCGTGATCTAATG
The DNA here is from genome assembly GCA_035222895.1 of Strongylocentrotus droebachiensis. Taxonomy (NCBI): domain Eukaryota; kingdom Metazoa; phylum Echinodermata; class Echinoidea; order Camarodonta; family Strongylocentrotidae; genus Strongylocentrotus; species Strongylocentrotus droebachiensis. The sequence continues at coordinate 39,672 of JAVYIG010011310.1, forward strand.
AAAGTGAAACGTGTACAAATCTTTTCCTTAAAAATCCATATATGACCACAATCAGACATTCAAAATTGAATCTTGGCACACCCCCCCCCCCCAATAAACGAAAGTGAAAGCATACAAACTGGGCGCTTCGTGATACGTAGGTGATTAAGGCAATGCCACTTCCCTGTTTACACGAGGCCGTATCAACATACCCTCGACGATCGATAGCAGCCATATTACCATCAATTTTAATAATTACTTATCTATAAAAATGAGTTAAATTAGGCCAGACAGTGAATTGTATCTGCAGTATTCATCGTCTGAATCCAGTGGCGTTGATATTAATAGTATCGATGGGCCAGTTTTCAAATTATTGTAATTTCGGGATTAAATATACGAGATCCAAAAGGTACTTCATCCATTTTTATCAAAATTGTTTTTTTTTTCTTCTTCTTTTTTCGCGTTAATATACACATTTCCAGTAGCCTCTTACACTGACACCTCCAAAAAGCTGAATTTCCATACAAAAATATTTAAAAAGGCATTTAAAAATCATTTCGGTTCCAAAAGGTACTATATCCATTCAAGTTATGCATTGTAACTTGCATACAGTAATATTTTTGGTTCCAAAAAGTACTACATCCACACACAAAAAAAAAAACATAACTTCATGAAAAATATTTGGGCAACTTAGCTTTCTTTTAAAGAGTGGTTTTTATACTTGTATCATACGATAGTAATAATCAGCCAAAGTATCATTCTAAACTGACATTGCTAACGATGATAAATGAAAATCTTTTTTTTTCTTTTTCTTTTTCTTTCAGAACTTGGATTTATGGATGTTGTACCTACTGTAACCGAGCTCCTCCGACGTTATGTACCATCGCGAATATAAATCGCAGTCGGAATCCGGTGGAGAAGACGAGTGTTAGAAGTAATTAACATCGAAAAAGGGTTAAGATAGGTAATATTTACAACAAAGAATGTAGTGAAATTTGTGTCAAGACCAAAATACGAAACAAACACTGACCGATGTTTCATATTATGTAATTCAGTTGGTCAGTGCGGCTCAGCACGGATGATGACCGGCAATGTAGCGAACGCATTATTACTTACATATTGTGTTAATTTTGTATTGATTTAATTCTTTCATCTGTATAATTTCTTTCGTCACTTTTAATGTAAATGGCAGCATTATCCTTTCTTCTTATTTTAGATTATCTTTATCTAATTCAAAGGACATACGTGGAAAACAATCAAAACATGCATGCAACAAACTTATACAGCAAAAGCCATAGACTGCAACAATCGCCTATGTCGCATTATTTTTAGCGTTTTATTGGTTTTATTTGGGCGAGAAAATTAATGATGAAAAAAAATCGTGAATTTAAGACTTATTTAAGTATTAAAAAAAACTTAAATGATTGTTTTCAAAGTCCTGAGGTCAAAAACTTTTCATTAATATATAGTTAAAGTTATATATAATGTCTGCTTCAAAGTGTAATTGAACATGCATTTTAGAACTAGGCCTATTGTTGAAAAAAAATCCCTTCAACTGAAGAAAAAAATTCCTGATAGATTTTCTTTTATTTGCCCTGAAATGAGACTATGAAGAAACATGATCAAATATCGCTCTCTATTTAGCTTTTACGTTAATGAGCATAGGCGCCGGAAGTGGGGGGGAGGGGGGGGGGGGGCAGGGGGGGGGGGGGCAGTTGCCCCCCCCCCCAGTCAAAAAAGTGGGGGGGCAAAACGCATTTTTGCCCCCCCAAAACGCCCCCCCCCTCCAAAAAAAAAAAAAAAAAACAGTAAAGGAGTAAACATGGTTTGTATTTTTAATCCAAAAGAACGTAACAATAATAAAAACCTGAATTAAATCACATATACAATTCCATTCAAAGAAAAAGGAAAGTTCACAGGAATTAAATTTCATAAACATTGTGCATGCCACCTATACGGTATTTATCAATGGAGGTCTCTATAATAGCGATACGCGCATATCGTGGACATATTGTGCGAGAATGGGAAAGCGTGTCCGTTTTTTTGTTATAGGGGTGAGAAGACATAAGCCCCTGAACGCTGGCGTACTGATGGGGGGGGGGGGGGGGGGGTGTATTTCTTATTCGAAACAAGTGATTTACAAATGTTGATGTTGTGACATGATTTTCCGGCATTTTTTCTCCATTTTTTCGTAAGTCATACCTTTTTATGCGTTTGTTGGAAATAAGAAATTCCCATATTACAGTCAGGCGAAAATACGCTTAATTAGAAGCCTTTATGTCATGGTCTGCAAAGTGGCTAGGCTCGAGCCCCCCCCCCCCCCTCCTTTTTGAAAAAGTATGTTAAAGAAAAAAAGAAAGAAAGACGGAGAAAAAAATAAGTGACCTGCCAATGTCACAAATAAGGTATAAAAAATGCTCATCTGACCGTAATTAAATGCTTAAAACCCCAGAGCTTACGGGGGCTCCGCCCCCGGACCCCACCAAGGGACCTAAGGCGGGCCCCTGGATGCTCATCTGACCGTAATTAAATACCTCAAACCCCCGAGCTTCCAGGGGCTCTGCCCCCTGGACCCAACCAAGGGCTCTAAGGCGGGCCCCTGGATGCTCATCTGACCGTAATAAATACCTAAAACCCCTGAGCTTCCGGGGCTCTGTCCCCTGGACCACACCAAGGGCCCTAAGGCGGCCCCCTGGATGGTCATCTGACCTTAATTAAATACCTAAAACCCCTGAGCTTCCGGGGGCTCTGCCCCCTGGACCCCACCAAGGGCCCTAGGGCGGGCCCCTGGATGCTCATCTGACCGTAATAAAATACCTAAAACCCCTGAGCTTCCGGGGGCTCTGCCCCCTGGACCCCACCAAGGGCCCTAAGGCGGGCCCCTGGATGCTCATCTGACCGTAGTTAAATACCTCAAACCCCTGAGCTTCCTGGGCTCTGCCCCCTGGACCCCACCAAGGGCCCTAAGGCGGCCCCCTGGATGCTCATCTGACCTTAATTAAATACCTAAAACCCCTTAGCTTCCGGGGCTCTGCCCCCTGGACCCCACCAAGGGCCCTAAGGCGGGCCCCTGGATGCTCATCTGACCGTAGTTAAATACCTCAAACCCCTGAGCTTCCGTGGCTCTGCCCCCTGGACCCCACCAAGGGCCCTAAGGCGGGCGCCTGGATGCTCATCTGACCGTAATTAAATACCGAAACCCCCTGAGCTACCGGGGGCTCTGCCCCCTGGACCCCACCAAGGGCCCTAAGACGGCCCCTGGATGCTCATCTGACCGTAGTTAAATATTAAAACCTCTGAGCTTCTGATGGCTCCCCCCCTCCCTTAGAACACGTCAATGGCCTTAAAGAGGGCCCCTGGATGCTCATCTAACCGTTATTAAATACCTAAAACCCCTGAGCTTCCGGGGGCTCAGCTCCTTGACCCCCTGCCGAGGCTCATGCCCTGGACCCCACGCCAATTTACGCTCTACCTGATCAATAATACTCCACTTTAAAAAAACGTTCCGCGGGACCTGCATGTAACGTGTAAGACTGGTGGTGATGCAGATTTTTCGTCTGCCCCCACCCCTTCCGAACTTTTTTTCTCATTACGTCACTGCCCCTGGAAGGTGAGCCCCCTGGAATGTTTGCCCCCCCCCCCCCAATCCCGAACTGCTTCCGGCGCGCCTGTTAATGAGTGTAGGTATCCATGAAATTCAAGTAGAACCCACTCCAGCTGTCTATTGCATCACCTAAAGTGCCAATGATACTCCTTTCTCGCACATCAAAATATTGGTTTTGTATATGACAATGATCTCAAATTATTATTGTTCAACCTGCCATCATCTTTGGTACGATCTGAAGGGACTTCCCCTGATTTCCTGGAGCGCCATCCGTTGTTCAAACCATAACACTAAAAGGTAAGTTACAAGTAACATCAACCCCTACCCCCTATTCTTTATCTCTCTCTCTCTCCATCTTTCTATCTCCCTCAATCTCCCTTTCTCTCTCTCACACTTTCACGCCGTCTAAGTTCTTTTCGTTCCCTCAATCTTTTACATACCATCCCTCCTTTATCTTCGCTCTTATCGGTATTCATTTCCCTTCGTCTCTTTCATTCTCCCTCCCTCTCTCCGTCCCTTCATCTTCTCTTACACATTTTCTCTCCATCCTTCTCTTTCTTTCAATCCATAGCCCTCTCTCTCTATTTATCTCTCTCTCTCTCTCTCTCTATTTACAATTTCCCTCCTTCTCTTCTCTTTCTCGCTTCTCTTCATCTTTTTCTTTGTTTCTTGCCCTCTCGTGTCTTTTCCCTCCCTTTCTACCCTCTTGTGCACTTTCTCTCTCTCTCTCTCTCTCTCTCTCTCTAATTACACTTTCCCTTCTTCTCTTTTCCTTCCCACTTCCCTTCATCTCTCTCTTTAGTCCGGCAGCCAAATCCAAATTATTGGCCTAACCTTGTTTTAGGGTCTATGGTTTTTTTTTCAATGGATTTTGATTGCCAAAAGCTTCTATTTCAAGAATACAATTGCTGACACTCTGTCAGCCTTGAGCAATTTAAGATATATGACGTCATACAAAATGGCCGCCAAAGTACATGATTTTCCTTTAAAAATGAATAATAAATATATAATAAGGATTTTTTTCTACAATTTTGGGCAGCCAAATGTCTGTATCTCTCTAGGACCATCACTCAAAACATGTTTTGTGATGTTGCATGGCCATAGACGACCAGCTTATTTGCATATTTTGAAATAGCGCCCTCTATAAACATATAAATTTGAATAAAATATGTGTGCCAGCCAAATGCCAATTTCTCAAATCTATGTCACGTTGAAATCATATTAAACGCTTTTTTTGGGGCAACAATTGCAGTTGTGCTGCATTCATCTTTCATCTTGTTTGGTCCAAATTTAGATAGGGTAGGTGTGGGGAATTGGAGACCCTTAAGCACATTTGCATAATTTACATAAACATGAACAATGTTACACAAACAGAAAGTTTTGTATTCTCTTCAGTAACTTTATCTCTTTATTTGGTAACAAAATTGTGGTCATGATGTAACTGATTAATAACATAACAATGATTAATGACGTCATCACCAAAGGTCTCTCATTACCTACATGTGTAGGTAATAAGGGACAGTTACAAATCAAGACATTTTAAATACAATTTGAATGAAAATGGGATTGTTATAGTTAGTTCAAACACTTTTTGAAAGAGATACATGCAGCCAATGAACTTACTGTAATTTTGAAACGATTCTAAAGCAATGTGGCCCAAAATATTCCTGTAGTTTTTTGTTTACAGTAATAAAGGTGCTTTAAATTATGTTTAAATACTTTCAGAATAATGTTCAAACTCACAGCATAGAAACAACTTCTTAAAATGAAATGCATTTAAATTAGAATGATGACACGAACAACCAAATATGTTTCAGGATAGTGCCTTTCAACATGAAATGGACAACTGGGGGAAAGTAGGCCCCCGTCTTGGACCTGGTGTCCCCCATTGCCTACACACATTTCTGATCAGACACCATTCATAATGTGCATTGCAACACCCATTCACAACACACAATGGCCATAAGTTTTCTGTCATGGTTGGCACACTTCATAAACTTCCTTTTAAAACTAATTTTTAAGAGCCACCCCTAAATATCTGCATACACCACAACATTCAGTGAAAATTGTGTTTTTATATCGGAGCAAAATTTTACGATCAAAATTGCTTATCTTGGTCAATTTTGCCAGATTTCTCGGAGAGAGAACGCATTGCAGTCTTCGAAATGAATTGGATATATGCAGTAGTGTTGTTAAAGGCCACATATGGCACTATAGCAATATTGGAGCCAACACGGACAGACAGTGATGGGTTCAAGCTTGGTAGTCTCCAATTCCCTACACCTACCCTACATCTTCATATGTCAAGAAACAAAAATGGCTATGAAACAATTCATTTTTCATCAAATCGGTGAGAAGTGGTTTTACGGCACACATTGTTATTCCATTGATAGGCTTTATTTAGACCAGCATTGCTCCAACGTCAGTGAATGTGGATAAAGCAGTTGACATCTTTACTAGACAGATGCACGAGTTTCAAAAGAAATTACCTGGTGGATTCTATGACACAATTTCCAAGAAAGTTCAAACCATGGCAGCCATGAAGAAGTCAATTAATGTTGGGGTACGAAAGTCTATGATAAGCTGATCTACCCCAGAGTAATAGGACTGCAGGCAAGTTCAAGAGAGGTCAATGTCAAGGACATTTTGTCATAAGAGCTTTCACCAGTCTCAACAGCACTCTTTGATGATTCTGGAAACGAGCATTCCCATGTCAAAGGCGGACTTATAGAATTTGACAAAAGTTGAGATGTCAGCCAGGCATGAGACACTGGAACAACCTTGTACAGTCATTGATGGTTGTGCTCTACTGTGGATGAAAATCTGATGATGTTTGCATGCTTGGTGTTTGACAGATCCAAGAGTATCTAGAGGTCATAACTGGTCGAAAGTCTTCCAACTGAGTCCCGCGTCACTGCTGCCCTCCAAGAAACTATCTCTCACTGTTCGATCATGGCTCACCCTTGTGACCCGTCTGATGAGACCTTTCGATCGGCATCTGTCTCCTGCAATCCGGTAGAGTGTGTTTAGTATTTAGAGGGTGGCTAGTGATTTCCCTAAGGTCGTCACTCCATCTGAGCTTGAGTCTTCCTTTGTTACGTGTTCCTTCAAAGGTACCTCGAATGATAATTTGTCAAGGTTTTCTCCTGATCTTCTGCTAACGTGACATAACCATTGTAGCTTGTACTTGTCAATCCTGGTAGCAAGTGGCAGTTGATCTCCGATGATGGACATTAATTGTGTCCATTGGTAATGTAATCTCTTCATGATATCCCAAGTAGCTTCCTCCAACACCACATTTCAAAGGCAGATATTGCTCCCCCTGTCTGCCTTTCCTAATGCCCATGTCTCGCAGCCATGGAGTTTTATTTCAATTCAAATCCATACAAAAACATATAAGATACAGTTTATATACAATATAGAAAACATAAAACACACACAAAATGGAAACATGTCTACAAATAAATCGGATTTATACAAAGTTAATCAGCAATAGAAATGAATTGGGGAAACTACAACTTCATTACACGGATCTTAGTGGCCAAGGTGAGGGTCCTTCGAGATAGTTGACAGTGTTGAGGCCGATGTTTTAGCCATGGCCAGTTGTCTCTTGATATCTACCGAGCTTCCACCCTCCTTGACAATCATTGACTTGTCCACTTGATCAACTTCTTCTTCATCAACCACCATGCTCTGTTGCATGTAGTTAATTTCCACCAATCATGATCTTGGTCTTTTTCACATTGAGGTAGGGTCGAAATTATTCACTTGCATCCTTCACTCTTTTTTAACGAGTTTTAGTAGTTCTTCTGATGTTCTTGTTATAAGTGTTATCAGTGGCATAATGAGCAAAAACACTTAGAGTGGCAGAAAAACAATCTGCATCACCACCACTCATACAAGTTACATGCAGGCCCCGCGAAACGTTTTTTAAAGCGGGGGTGGGGGGCTAAAGTATTTACGACCAGGAAGAGAGGAGCGCAAATTAGCGTGGGGTTCAGGGGGCAGGGCCCCCGGAAGCTCGGGGGTTGTAGGGAGCTAATAATTGTCAGATGAGCATATTTTGATACCTCATTTCACCTCGGGTCACTTTTTTTCTTTCTTTCTAGTTCTCTTTAACATACTTTATACAAAAAGTCAGGGGGGCTCAAGTCCTCTGAGCCCCGCCGTTCCGCGGACCCTGACATGTAGGCTCTTAAATTAGCATATTTTCTGCTTGACTGTGAATTTAGGGATTTGTCATTTTCCAACATACGCTTAACAAATTATAATTTACTAACAAGTGAGAAAAAACCCAGGAAAATCATGTCATTTCAGCAACATTTGTAAATCACTGGTATCGAATATGAAGAAGAAAACAGTTTGAATCTTTCTTTTTTTTTTTTTTTTTTTTTTTTGGGGGGGGGGGGTCAACTGTCCCCAACACTCCCCCATCAGTACGCCAGGGAGTGTTGTGTTTTCGGCGTTATGCAGTCTTGATGGACAACTTGACCAAAAGTGAACCTTTCTGTGTAGCCATTCTCTGTTATTACTGTTGCTTCTTGGTCTTGGTAGAGCGATTGGACGAGTTGAATAATGTGTGCTGGAAAGCCCATCTAGCTCATAATATTCCATAGGCGTTTATGTTGTACGCAGTCAAAAGCTTTGGAACGATCAATAAAGCTAGGGAGAGAAGTTGTTGAAATTCTCTGCTTTTCTCCATCAAATCTTTGAGAATTCCAATTTGGTTTCTTGTCCCTCTTTCTTTTCTGAACCCTGTTTGTTTCTAATTCTTTCAGCAATTAAGTGAAAAAGAATCTTATTGGCATGCCGAGTAATAGAAATAGTGCGGGTGTTGGCACATTCATTTGTAACATCTTTCTTTTGGAGTGGGAGAAAAACAGCTCTATTCCAGTCTTGTGGCCATATTCTCTGTCTCAATATTTTGTTACACAGCTTATGCATGACCTTTACGCCCTCCTCTCCACTCTCTTTGAAAAGCTTTGCAGGGAATTTTCAATACCAGGTGCTTTCCCAGGTCTCAGATGATTTATTGCTTTCTTCGCTCCATTTTGTAAAATGTCAGGTTCAAGCATGGGCTCGTCCTCGACGCTTACTCCTTCATGAGTATCAACTTCTTCAGTTTCTTTTGCAGTATACGGTTTTACACAATATTACTTCTTCCACCTTGCTTTTATATCTTCATCCTCTGTTAAAATGTTCCCATTTTCATCCTTCAAGACCTATATGTTTGGGTGTAGGTTTCTTGGTCAGTGACTTGATGTGTTTAAACATGTCTCGAGGGTTGCTAACTTCACTATCTTTTCATGACAAAAAACTACAGTTGATCGACATCATATATGCGCGAGTCTGCAAGATGATTGGGTGTTCAGAAATAGTCAAAAGCACAAGCTGGTCATTACCGTCAAGATGAGGTTCCTGTTGAAGTGATTCCAGGCAGTTATGTCATGCCAATGAAAGGTCTGTCCACAACATACCGGTAATGAAGAAGCAGGCAACATCATTGTACAGCAAGCGATTCGAATTGCTACCAATGAGAAGAGGTATGTAAGGGTCCTAGTGGATGACACAGACGTCTACGTACTACTTTTGCATCATCTACATGACGGACTTATACAACGCCAATGACCATGGAGATGCCCATCAAAGAGCGATCTGTTATTGATGTTCCTGCCACTGAAGACGTACAAGTTAGGAGATATCATTCCATCGATGTTGGCAGGACATGCGTTGAAGGGATGCGGCACTCTTGGGGCATACTTCGAGCATTGGATAGGGTACAATGCTGAAAGTGATGAAGCAGAAGAATCGACTCCCTTAGGACTCAGTTGGCAATGTTGATGCAGCATGGTCATATGGCATCACTCAACCTACTCAATGCTTTGCTTCATGTTATGGACAGTCAACAACCAGCTCAATGTCAGAGGCTCGTATCAATGTGTGGCTATCCAGGGTTCGAAGACTAGGAGCTACAAATACCCCAAACCTTGCCTCACTACCTCAAACTACCGAAGCGTTTGTAGAAAATGTTAAGAGAGCTCATTTGCAAACATGTGTGTGGAAGCACGTCTTACAGTCTCGACCTCACTTCGAACACATTTGTTTTGAATATTTTTGCAGAATTAAGTGTTAAATAAAACCCTCTTCCGCATGGAATATTTTGGGGTTCCCAACACTTTAGAGGGCTTTTAAACAAATTTCAAGATTTTGAAGCAAACTTATAAACGGATATAGTCTTGTGTTGTATTGGTAGTTCGTAATTTGTAGGTTCATATAAAAGATTCTAGTACCTTAGAATACAAATCTAGTTTCTTAACGCTGTCACTGAAAACGGGCTTTTATCACCATATGCCACTCATATCTATGGGACAGAGAGCATAAAATTCAATCGTGTTTTCTTCGAGTATTAAATTACAAAATAAAAATAAATGTGCAGCACAATTTTTACTCACAGTATCCAGTGCATCTGACTCATGACATATGATAATCTCAAGCTAGGAATTGGTATTTGGCCATCATTTTGAACTATGCAATTTAATGAGTCTATAGAGGGCGCCATTCCGAATTATGCAAATTTACATATCATTTGTGATCATACAACATCGCAATTTTTATTTAGTGATGATTCTAGAAAAAAATAATGATATTTGACTGCCATTTAATGTAGTAAAATGCTGTTTACACTTTTTATATCATTAATTTTGGTTAAAAAGGGGATTTTGGCGGCCATTTTGTATGACGTCACATATCTCAAATTGCTCAATGCTGACAGAGTGTCAGCAATCGGATTCTTCAAATTGATGGTCTAAGGAACTATAATCCAAAAAAAAAAAAACTATAGACCCTAAAACAAGGTATATCGAGATGGCTGCCGGACTACTTCTCTTTCCATCTTTCTCAGTAATTTGTCATGTAAAAAGATATCACTGGCTATCTCATAAAAATGTTTCAGTAAGTCATTGTATAATTCTTTTCCTACTCAGTAGACATCAGTATACGTGGAACGACATTCACACGAGAAAATTTTCATTTTCGTAAAATTTCCTGAATATAATAATATACTCTAAAATAGCAATCAGAGTAGTCACCACTAAGTATATTCAAATTGAAATGCTAAGATACAAGAGGGAAGAATGTACATGCCCACTAAACAAATTCACGTGAAAATCACGTCAATATCAAGGTATCGACTTGAAAAGATTTACGTTCTTCAAACATAAATAACATAATAATAATAATAACAATACATTTATAGAGCCGCTGCGCAGAAACTATCCAACATTAAGTATATATTCTACTGCGCTACAAGAGCTCCTAATATGCTTAGGTTTACAGTTAAGTGAAAAGATGTGATTTCAGTTTTGATTTAAAGATATTTACAGATGGTGATTTCCTGACTTCAAATGGTAGGTTATTCCAGAGTTTTGGGGGCTACACAAGCAAATGCTCGATCACCTAGCGCTATTTCCTTAAATCATCACCCCCTCCCTTCTCTCTCCCTCTCTCTCTCTCTCTCTCTCTCCCAAACACGCCATCCTTCCCCTTTTTTTCTTCAATCTTTCACATACTTTCCCTCCTTTCTCTCCGCTCTTATTACCGGTATACCTGCGAAAAGGTGCCCGTCCTTGTGATCGAACGCCCCTACTGCAATAAAATTAAAGGGGGAAGCCCCCTTTAATTTTAATGCGCCCTTGCTTTTATACCCCTTACTGTGATATATTTCTAGGGTCAAATCTCCATAGTTAGCTTTAAAAATGTTTCCTCTCTCTCTCTCTCTCTCCCTCTCTATCTCTTGTTTTTTATAATTAATTCATGATCGTTCAGTATGAAGGGGCCAAATTAGCTTCATTCGAATAGATGTGTGATGGCTTGGGTGCGGATTTTTGCTCGAGTTATACTATCCCTTAGAGGTGTCGTGGACGAGAGGATATGTCACCGGACTGTGGATCACAAGGTTCGCGGTTCAAGTCCCACCGCGGCACTAATGTCCTTTGGCAAGACATTGATCTACATTTGCCACTCTCCATCCAGGTGTTAAATGGATGCGAAAGCTAATTTGGTTAGATTAGCAAGTGTGCGCTTGTAACAAAAAGACGCCTGGCTGGAATGCTCCCCAAGGAGTGGAGAATGTGCATACATTACATTACAATTATGTGCATTCTACAAGAAATAATATTAAAAACGAAAGAATACAATATGCAAAATCAAAGAGATATATCGGGACTATGGCGGTGATTCCAGGGAAACCGGGGGACACATACCCCCTCCCCCCTCCCCCCTTCCCCCCCCTCCCCCCCACCCCCTCCGGCAGCAACTTTGAAAAGGTGCATCAATATATTATACGTAGGTGATTAAGGCAATGCCACTTCCCTATTTACACGAGGCCGTATCAACAGACCCTAGACGATCGATAGCAGCCATATTACCATCAATTTTAACAATTAATTATCTATAAAAAAAAATGAGTGAAATTAGGCTAGATAGTGACTTGGATCTGCACTATTTATCGTCTGAATCCAGTGACGATGATATTGATGGTATCGATGGGCCAGTTATCAAATTATTGTAATTTCGGGATTAAAAATACGAGTTCCAAAAGGTACTTCATCCATTTTTATCAAAATTGTTTATTTTTTCTTCTTCTTTTTTCGCGTTAATATACACATTTCCAGTAGCCTCTTACACTGACACCTCCAAAAAGCTGAATTTCCATACAAAAATATTTAAAAAGGCATTTAAAAATCATTTCGGTTCCAAAAGGTACTATATCCATTCAAGTTATGCATTGTAACTTGCATACAGTAATATTTTTGGTTCCAAAAAGTACTACATCCACACACAAAAAAAAAAACATAACTTCATGAAAAATATTTGGGCAACTTAGCTTTCTTTTAAAGAGTGGTTTTATAATTCTGTAATAAAAAAAAGTATAATCAGCCCAAGTATCATTCCAAACTGACATTGCTAACGATGATAATTGAAAAATCGTTTTTCCTGAAAGTGCCTTTTCTTTTGGTGCCCCCAACCCACTTAGAAAGGTGCACCATCGCCCATGTCATCATCATTATTACCATGACCACCTGCACCATTATCACCACCACCACCACCATCATCATCATCATCATGCACCGACACATGAATATTCTACCATCGAAGCATATAGGCTTTAATGATTAATATGTTGGGGGATTTAGAATAAAAATAATAATAATGATAATTTAAAGAATTGTAATATTGATAATATTAATGATAATGATAATGATAGTATGGATAATAATGATAATAATGTTAATAACAATTATTTTATGATAAAAATAAGAACAATAGTAGAAATAATAATATAAACCATTCTTGAAAAGGGTATATGACATTATGATCCAACACTTCTAAAGAAGTTTGAATATAATTACCCTAGGCCTTGCTTTAGCTCGAAATGAAATCTTTACAAGAATCGTGGGACCCCAACAACTATTCTTTTTAATGTTTTATTTCATTGAATGCTTTATTAAAAATACTGAAATTAGCAGCCCAACAGCTGAATTACATTAAGTATACAATAAAAGCACATGAAAAACATAGCAATATTAAAAAATATTATTAAATGAAAGCTTACGAGAATACAAACAAAGATAAAATTAATAAGATATCATATTCAAAAACTAAATATGAATCAACACTGTGATCAACACAATATGACAATATAGACTGGATTCGTTTTTGACATCATTACTAATAGTAGATTAATATTATCACTTGCATACTGCTATAAAGTGCATCCGTGTTTCATTTAGGTCAACGTGCCATTAGTATCAATATTGTAATTATTCTACCCTCAAAAATATAGGCTTGGATTAATATTATGCCGGGGACGCCAACTTTAATATAATATTTACAAAAATCTTGGCACACCAAAAATAGACAATATAGACTGTATTTGTTTATATTACATGATTGGATATAGAAGACTAATATTACCATCGGTATACTACTAGAAAGAACACCTGCATTTCATTTAAGTATACGAATACTATATTACTATACTATAAGTGTAAGGACCATCTCAAAATATAAAAGCGACATGAACTGACGAACTTTCTGCCCCATCTCAATGATCTCATGGTCAACTTTCCAACAGTGCGTAACCCAATATCAAATTCACATTAAAGAGAAGGTTGAGATCTGGGAAGAGGTGAAAAATAATTTTGAGCGTTATCATTCTTATTACGCAAGTGTGGAAGAACATCAGATAAGACTTGTTCCCTGAAAAGCATGGCTCTTCAAATGCCTTTATATTCTAAATATGTCATGAAACACGTAAAAATCCAGGGTAGGATTTTTACACCACGTGTTCGTGTAGTCCCATATACATCTTTCTGTGTACAGTGTTTGTAACTTTACCTAGACTTGGCCAAATGTTTTATCATTTTGATGATTCCAGAACCTTGCAATACACACAAATTCTTATATGCTAGATGATTAACCTTTTCTGGTCGATTCCACACCGTTTCTTTCACAATGCAATCGCATGACCAGAACTCATCTTTAAGCAGACAGAGGACTCGATGCGAGAACCAGCTAGGGAAGCAGCGAGTGACGTGACCATAGGCATGACATTAAAGTGCAATTTCGCTTTGGCTATATACAGTAATGACACATATACAATCAAACTCCCTCCTTCGAGATCAGTACTAATAAAATGAATCCCACTCTTGTTTATCACAGTTTTAATCCCTATCTTTTCCGAAACCTTGATATTTTACAGACCTAGCGCTCCCTATATAATATTCATTATAAAAAGAATGAAAACAATTAACAACAACAACGACAAAGATTCCCAAGTAACGGCCTATAATATTTTGACAAACTCGCTACATTATTAACTTCATTTAGAGCTCGTGCTATAGAGTCAAACTTGTCTTCGTGGCCACCTCTCCATTAAGGCTCCCTGTCTGTTATGTATTGGGCTATTGGCTATGTATTTTGTCTCCCTAGAAAACGAAAAGTGTGTTGTAGAAGCTATCTGCAGCTAGTGGCCATTTTTTTTTTTTTACATTGAGTGACCTTTCTAGACAGGTATGACTGTACTTAAAACTCGTTCTGTGTCCTACTTCATGGAATCAATTTTAATTCAGCAACTCGTATTCTGGCTCAGTATTCTAATCGGCCACTCCCAAGTTTGATTTCTTGACTCTAGCTGTTTGCTCAACTATTCTTTGATTTTCATATTCTACCCCCTCGATTGCATTCATTTGGCCTCTATCTCCGCGTGTAGCTGCTATGGTATCATCGTAGGCTGGTTGCTCCACAGTTGTTGCATCTAAGGATGTGTAGGGATGCTCAACTATTGTTTGATTTTCATATTCTACCCCCTCGATTGCATTCATTTGGCCTCTATCTCCGCGTGTAGTTGCTATGGTGTCATCGTAGGCTGGTTCCTCCATAGTTGTTGCATCTAAGGATGTGTAGGGATCGAGTTCTTGGCCCTCCCTGTCACAGACTGACTGCCTTAGAGCGATGTTAGAGCGTCTGAAATAAAGGAAAGAAAGATTATTAGTAAGGTATAGCGTTGTATTCTCTAAAAACTAAAAGCGCTGTATAAATAATCATCATTAGTATTACATTTATTACTAGCAGTAGCAGTATATAATATTCATGATGATGCTGTTATTGATGCTGATGATGTCGAAGATGTGGAAAAGGAAAGTCACGTTTCCGACTACTTCCGACGACGTCGGAAAAGCGAAAGTCGCGATGTCATAGGTAACTAAGAGACAGGTTCAGACCTTCAAACGACGAAACGAAATCGAAGACGCGGAAGGTAAGAAAGAGGTTCTTACCTTCAAAGTTCAAATGAAAAGACGCAAGTCGACGATGTCGACGTGTAGATTGTGGCGCTGAAGAGTGGCGTGTTTTGCTGATAAGCGGCAGTCTTTCGCTATATAAGAGACTACCTTTTATGTCATTTATATGTGATTGTATTTATATTATTTCCAGGCTAGAGTTAAGCACGGTTTGAATAAACACGCATTTAAATTAGATATATTTCTCTCGTAATTCACAGTAGACAAGAGCAAGACTTGGATTGGGTTGTTGATGATTATAAAACCATCAACCCCCCTAACCAAACTTTTGCTAAATTTTTGACCGTGCAGGATCCCGACACAAAGGCCCGAATTCACAAAGGGGATTTGTCGACAAACCTTTGTTTTCGTACGTCATATGACGCGTTTTTACGCGTTTTTTACAAACCTGGTTTGTAAAGAACAAAAGGAGGTTTGTCGACAAACCTCCTTTGTGAATTCGGGCCAAAGGGTCGCTGGTGGAGACTGAAAACAGAAGGCGATGGTCAAACAACCAAAGTAAGGTTTTTAGCAAAACAGCAAAATAGAAATGATGTGGATGGTGGCGCTGACGAATGGCGTGTTGTTGATGGATGATGGCACTGACGAATGGCGTGTTGTTGTTAATGACGAGTGGCAATGTTGTTGATGGATGATGGCACTGACGAATGGCGTGTTGTTGTTAATGACGAGTGGCGATGTTGTTGATGGATGATGGCACTGACGAATGGCGTGTTGTTGTTAATGACGAGTGGCGATGTTGTTGATGGATGATGGCGCTGACGAATGGCGTGTGTTGCTGATGATAGACTACTGATGATGCTCTATACGCGATCTATACGTTCTCTAAACGTCTGTATTTAATTGGTTCATGTGTCTCTTTCCTAGTTTTTGCACAAATTGCAATACCATTTGTAGAACTCTTAATAGCGCGTATTCCACCTTCTTTTTTAACGTTTTTGTTAGTAATTCCCGAAAATCGCGAAATTCATTACTTCCCAACTAAGTATGGTAAGGTCTCCCAATTTATATCATGATGTAAGGATATTTTGCTTTACGTGCGCATGTAATAGGTCCATGTGTCCAATTCCTAGTAATTGCGCAGCTTGCAATACCATGTGTAGAGCTGTCAATAGCACGTATACCGCCTTTTGAAACGTTTAAGTTAGTTTTCCCCAAAATGGCAAAGTGCATAACTTCCCATCAAAGTGTGATTATGTCTCCCAACTCATATCATGATGTTAAAGGCACGCCGTGTTATTGCATGTAAATGGTTCATGTCTCCCATTCCTAATAATTGCGCAACTTGCAATACCATGTGTAGAACTGTCAATATCATACAGGTGCTCAACAATTATTTACGTCTGCGTGTCCCTTTTGGGAGACGCAGACGTGAATATTTGAAGTGAATATTTCGTGATTGTTTTTGTAACGTTTGCGTCTTTGACGTAAAAGAAACAAAATTAGCCGCATATATATATATATATATAAATAAATACGTCAATTGTTTGTGTCTGCGTGTCTCCTCAGGGATATTAAATGTACTATGTCCCTTTTGCAGCCAACCTCAAATGCTGTAGAACTTTGCAGGAATTATGAATATGTCATGTATGTCCTATCTGTGAAATTTAAACGTTAGCAGTGTCCTCATATTCAAATTATGCAAGGAAACCCGTTTACTTGCTAGACTTCACTGTCAGACACTATTGAGTGACTGTCTGGCTTTTTTTTCTTCTTTGGTAATAACATACATGAAAAGAGTTGTAAAGGGTACATGAGCATTTGTCTACATCAATAACCCACTTCTTGTGATGGCCAAGATTAAACTGATTGAATCTTTGCGCAGCATAAAACGTATGACCATTCGGTGCAATTGTCTGAAAATCAAGACTATTACTTTTGGGCTCTATAGCCCTAAAGTCGATTTGACAACTAACAGTCGTTATTTTCCCACTTGAAGACATTTTCAAGCCCCACCTTGTTTAGGGAAGTTCTAAATTAGTATTATCTTTCAAATGCAGTTGGAATTTAACTTTTTCATTTTTTTGGCCTGCAAATGGGACATAGTACCTTTAAAGGGAGAGTTGAGTTCTGTTGCAGAGGGCGCAACACAAAATTATTTGTTTGTGAGATAATGAAAAACTGAGTGTCAAATTTGAAAGAACATAATATTTAAATGACAAAACCGTCTTTGTTTGATCAAAATCGGTTCAGAGACGGCTGAAATATAAGGATTTCTAATACTTGTGTACCACCACAATTATTAGGTATTTTGAAAAATTTGAAAAAACCGAAATAACGCCTTTTACGTCGTATTTCAGCCAATGCCGATGTTGGCTTTTTTGTTGGCATTTACGTGCTGCTTATATTACCCACAATTAGCCAGCTCATGTATTGTTATTTTTAATTAAATAATTAATTAACGGTCACCGTGTTTTTTTTAAAGTGGAGCTGAATTGGTATGATCGTATTGGCTAAATTTCACACATTTTGGGGTCTAAAATTACCTTCATAGCAATTTTAGGTTCTAAAAGGGCACTTTAAATTCATAGGTAAGAATAAGAGCAATAACCATGCACTTTGAAGGAATTTGCGGTCTGAAAACAGAACTCAACTGTCCCTTTATTATGATAGTCACGTCTAGCGTAAAAGACAACAAAATTGTTGCAAAGGTATACGTCAATTATTTTGACTCCAACGTCATGAACGTAACATAATTGTTGCATAGCCTACGCCAATATTTTTAATTTTCATGTCATGGACGAGGAAGACGAAAAATTGTTGCAAACATATTTATAAACGTCAATCCTTTGTGTTTGCGTGTCCCTCAGGAGCCACCATAGATTTATTATTATGCTCCAGGGTTAAACTTAAGAATTCGTTTCGTTTAATACCCCCCTTCACATGCATACACGGATTTTTCTTACGAGTCCTTAAGGATCGCACAAATTCACGGATCTTTGACGGATCCTTACGATTTGGCCACTTTTACGATCGATGTGAGAGTTGGTTACGAGTAATTAATAGCTATTTACGTTTTATTACGGATTATTACGATGTGTTTACGGCAAGAGTCCACGATTTGTTGCGAGTTGTCACGTATAACTACGAGCAACTAACGTGTTAGTTACGACCTGTTTACGTGTTGTTACGAATAATTACGAGTATTTACGAGTCCTTACGATTTTTAATCTAAAAACAACAACTGAAAATGAAGTGTTCGAATTTGAAACTGTTATACCTTTCCCCAAATCGTGAACAGTTCGTAAGAATACGTTAAGTATACATAGCTATTCGTAAAGTACTCGTAACTATCCGTAAAGCCATCGTAACACGACCCGAATGAAATCGTAAACAATAATCCGTAAATAATCCGTAAACAAATCGTAATCTAACCGTACCACATCGTTAAGATACATTGTTACGAGTCGTTTACGGATTCTTGCGAGCAGTTTACGGATGGTTACGCGTTGTTTCGAGCGGTTTACGATACTTACGGATTGTTACGAGCTATTTACGGAAAATCATTCCGTGGACAATCGTAAGAAGATTTTTGACATGTCAAAAAATTTGCCTCTCCTTTCACGGAGTGTCTGCGAGTTGTTACGAGTTGTGACAAGTTATTTACGGATACCAGCGAGTTATTTACGGATGCTTGCGATTGACGACGAGTTGGCGATCCGTAAGGACTCGTAAGAAAAATCCGTGAATGTGAAAGGGGTATTAGGTAAACTATAATTGGACGCGGTGCGAATCAGCAAATCAAAACGCGTACCAACGTGTACAGCATTAAAGGCCTATTATGAGACATCATAATAAAAATAAGCTTTACCTTCTATGTCTTTTGAAAATAACGACCACGACAATGGTGGCGATGATGAGGATGAGTCCAGAGACGATGCCAATACTGATAGATATGATGACCCGATGACCTAGGAAAAGACAGGAACTTGTTATAAGTGTGTTACAATTTGTAAGCCGATATGTGCCACATGAATTTTCTAAATGGCAATTAGTTACCACTGCTATAGTCCACATACAGTTCCAATACCATACAATGATTTTCCTAGGGGGCACGGAAACAAGACCATTTCCTTTCTAGTTTTACACTGTTTTACATACTAGTAACAGATATACCGGGTATAGACTGAAATGGTTGTAAGCAACTTAAAGATAAAGTTGAGTTCCGGTCATGAGATTGCATTGTGAAAGAAAGAGTGTAGAATATCGATCAGAACAAGTTTGATCATGTAGCATAAAGGTATTGGTGTGTACTGCAAGGTTCTGGAGACATCAAAATGATGACAGATTCGGTCCAGTCTTGGTAAAGTAACAAGCACTGTACACAGAAAGATTTATATGGGACTACACAAGCATCTGGCATAAAAATTGGGCCTCATTTTAAGCTGTCACTTGTCATATTTAGAATATGAAGGCATTTGAACAGCCATGATTTTCAGGGAACATTTTTTCTCTGATGTTCTTCCACACTTGGATAATGAAAATGATAATGCTCGCAATATATTTTTCACCTCTCCCCAGAACTCGACCTATACCAATATGATGTGTGGTAATTGAGGCTATCATGAAATATAGTTGTATTAAAAACCAGAAATACATGTACTGCGAATCCTTTCCTTTTTTAATTCATCATTTTGCTTTTCACACTTTTTATGATAAAATCGTCAGTAATCGCTGACACATTTGCATGTAACCATTTCATTTGTATCCATATTACAATAATCGTACAGGAATTTTGACGTAAAAATAGTTACCACTCTTCTGCTCTGGCCCAGTTGTCTGAATTAATGTCACTGGATTAGCTTGCCCTCCGCTCTTGGTAGTCGCAGATGAGCGTGTAGTCGAACTGAAACCTGAACACCATGGAAAATAACCATGATACACGGGTAAATAAAGATGTTAAAATAGTATATATTGGCAAATCTACAACAAAAAACAGACTGAAAACTCATTTGTTCACTATTTTTAAGATAAGTTTACTTGGTGTTTGATTTGAATTGTATTTTTGGTATTATTGTCAAATTAAATCCATTTCTTTATCCTCTAATTTAGAGGATAAAGAAATGAACTTAAAAAGTGCATAGGGACTGAATAGTGATATGAGCTATATACAAAATTATTATCATATTTTGGATCTAGTTGTTGTTGTTATTTAAATTAGTAGTAGTAGAAGTGGTTTCATTAAATATTGTTACATATTGATGACGGCATACAATGAGCCACAATTGTAAAGCTGCGCATGCGCCATGCGAAATAAACTTGCCTTAGAATCTTATACCAAGAGTATCAAACGTGTGCTATTATCTGTCTCGATTATTAGGTGATACGTAACGAAGTCTACGTATCACCTTTTGATTTCGTCAAGATTTTTCTTTATTATTTATTTATTTATTTTTATTATTCTTCCTCGAATTTGTTCGCAAGATATCTCAAGAATGAATAAAGCTATTATCATGAAACTTGTAATGATGATAGATATTAGTCTAACTTAGAACTGCGTGACTTTTCAGAGACTCAAGATCACCGTGACGTCATCTAGGCGCCATTTTGTGAAAATCAACTCATGATCATATCTTCATAACAGAAAGTCTTTCCTCATCCATATTTGTTATGGTCAAGGTCAATATCCGTCCAATCAATATCAGTTAAACAAAAACGCGCATGCGCGTATGTCCGCGCGTAAATGCGCGCGCAAAATTTTAAATTGCTCCAAATCATCTCAAATTCATTTTGCATATGTTTCATGCCATTATATGCATTTTATACAAAATCGCGCAAACGCGCATTTTCGCGCGTTTTCGTCTGTCACAGTCGAACTCAAAATAATTACCAGTCAATCTTTTTGGACAGGATATTTCTCATATTTTTTCGAACAAATTGATACCATGTTTATCTCTTTATCACTATAAATAACGGAATGAGCGTCTGTTCAAGGCGTATGCGCGAGTTTTGTAATACATAGCATATACTGGCAAAAACATATGCCTAAAAAAGTCCATTATAGCTCTTTGGGATGCCTAGAGACTCCCCATTCCTTTTTCATATTTGGATAGAGTATGAGTAGGAGATATGATTTCATGTCTCATTTGGCCATTAAGTACATCGTGACGTCATTATAATAGCCTTGGAAGCCGAAATACGAATACTCACATTATGACGTCAGCATATTTATGGGAAATCGAATGTATCTCTGTAAATATTGATCGATTTACTTCAAAATTTTGATATGTTGTAGCTGAGACAATCCACAAGATCATTAATAATATTAATTCATTTTGATGACGTCATTATGGTGAAAATTGCGATTAAAGGCGACATATGTCAGATTTTTGCTAAATATGCGTGTTATGCCTATGGGAGGTGATTGATACTACATTCCAGTCTAGACTTGTTCATTGTGTTGCGTATGTAGTGCGTCGAAATATCAGTTCAATGATTGGTAGGCTCTGCAATCAGGCGAAAATTTGAGCTTGTTTAGTAAATTAATAGTTTAATCATATAACAATTCTCTATCAAATACCTGAAGGGGGCGCTATACCACTTTTAATCATGGTCATCGTCATTTAAAACCAAAATATCTTCATCATCAATATCGTCATTATCGTATTTATGCATTTTATCATTAGATCATCATCAACACACATTCTTGATACAAAAATAGCTTCGTATCA
>JAVYIG010011311.1:0-61783 GCA_035222895.1 Strongylocentrotus droebachiensis
AACACACCCATGGGGCAATTGTAATCACATACAATTGCATCAACAAATCATATCCCTCAGAAATACATATACATGTATATTGCTCTTTGTTTATTAAAGGTGACGATAGCTGGACAGATTTTCAACAATATTATAGAACCCAATAGAATATTTTTAATAAAAACTATGAAAAAGGCTTGACTCATTGCCTATATATTTTCCTAGTTAAGTGGGGAAAATTATACTAGTTCTTACGTTGTTACACTTGCCCCCCGAGGAGGGCGGCCATTTTTGTTTATATTTTTTTTCTCAGTCTTAGCATTAGAATTCCTCCATGAAACTTTCGCCAAATACAGGGCCTAACATCTTGGGGTTTTTTGGACCTAAATACAAAATGAAAATCAAGCTCTTATTGGTCTAGATTTTTTTCTTAAAGGTAATTCAAGATTTTACTTCCGATGTTTTTGGCTGTAAAAAGTTCCTCGATGTATTGACCTGCCATGGACCTGCATGCGTCTTATTTTTTCGTACCACGGCGAGGCCAGATTGAGCTCGCGAGGTAAACCTGCGCACGCGCACTCGCAAAGGAAACCAGCGCATGCGCACGTGGAATCCGGTAGGGCTGTTAATAGGGTGATAGTAATTATACAAATCAATCTGTCATCAACTCATCGTCAGCTCAATCGGTAAGGACAGCGTGTTACTAATAGAACTTTGGAGCTGTCGTGAGGGTTCAAATCTCAGTTTATTTAGTCTTTTTGCCTTTATAAATAGTGAGACAAAGCAATAAATAATCAAAGTCTAATTGTTTGTGACCTCTTTGCAAGCTTTCGTAGCTTGTTATGTATGAAAATGAGTTCATACTGGAATCTGGCCTCGCCGTGGTACGAAAAAATAAGACGCGACCTGCATACCCTTAGGACAGATGTGGGGCAACGAAATGTGTATGGTCTGTGTAGAGCGTGTTCCTAATATAGGGATGCATGGAGCCTCCGTTACCTAGCTTTGCAACGCGTTACTTTTGTCCCCGGTTTCAACATACATGTAGGATCATCCCTGAACAATAGGTGTTATGTAAGGATCTACTCTTGTCCCCGGCGAGGATCAATATCAGGCCACATTCAGATTAAGCTTCGTTTGTATGTGACAGGAAGTGTGCTATTAAGCCTTGACCCGGCGTAGTTCTTCATACATGTAGCTGAATGCAATGTTGTAAAAGTTAATGTACGAAAATGAGGAAATCCAAAATAACACTGATCATGACATAAAAGGGGATAGGGCACTTTTTACAAAGTTAAAGTGGCACTCTTTCTTTGTAACCAGGGCATTTTAGGGGTAATTGAAAAAAGTTCAAGGGGGGGGGGGGGCACTGTACCGCTAGCTAAACTTGACACAAAGACAGTTGGCAATTCACTAACTATATATTTATTCACGGTTAGCTACTGTTCCCTGTAGCCATGTGACAATTGTAAATATTTTTTATAATTCTGACATATCAACTTTATTGTATTGTAGTTAAATACTTACTTAAAGGTGCATATCTTGGCATGAATTTTTATTATTTTGAAGCCATTATCGTTTCATAACTGGAAGTCAAGTGTTATATTTGCCACACCCATGGGCAATTGTAATCATATACATTGTACCAACAAATCATATACCTCAGAAATATATATATTGTTCTTTGATTATTAAAGGTGACGATCTGGACAGATTTTCAACAATTAAACATCATTTTAGAGAACCCCAATAAGATAATTTTAATAAAAACTATGACAAATGCTTGACACATTGCCATTATATTTAGTTCCAGTTAATTGTGGGGAAAATTATACTAGTTCCTACGTTGTTACATTTGCACCCGAGGTGGGAGGCCATATTTGTTTTTATCTTTTTTCTTAGCATTTGAAATCGTCCTTGAAACTTTCGCCAAATACAGGCCTAACATCTTGGGGATTTTTGGACCTAAATAAAAATGAAAACCAAGCTCATAATTGTCCAGAATTTTGTTTGAAGGTAATTAAATTCAATTCAAGGTTTTATTTCGAAAAACATAGAGTAGGATGCACATGCTGTAGCTCAGTGAAAGCTGAAATGTATATGTTTACAAGTATTGAGGATACATATAAATAGGAAAGAATATCTATTCATGAAACATATCAACATAATCGTACAAAACCATGACAGATAAAATAATGGTCTGGTTAAAAAGACAACTGCTCAAATATACAAATAAAAAAGATTGGTTTTTAAAGAAAAACTTAAAACAATCAGCGATGATTAAGAAGATCAATACAATTTGGTATTGCACTTTGTTTAAAACGAGAGGTTCTGCATTTATATTGACTATACTTGTGTTTATTTCGTAATGACATGCCAACGATTTATCGTTCAGGAATCCAGGAATTTTTCACGCCTTATTTGTAATCTAAATTTCTTTTACTTATTATCTTGATCTGTTTTAACCATGCACCTGGGTTTGTTGTTATTATTGTTTTTTCAAGGTGTGAAACACGAGTATTATAATAACGATTGCAAAACGAAGAAGCAAAATTAAAATCATGAAAGAAAACTTATGCAGAGAAATTAATTACGTGATAGAATAATGGTATACACTTTTACGGCGCTATAATGATGAAATTTGATTTGGAAACTAGGAATAACGAGGTGCCGTGAAATGGCTTCAGATTCATGATTTAGAGTATTTGAATAGTGTTATTATAGTGATGTAATATATTTCGACAGCTATTGATAAGAATATACACACAGGAACATAATTTGAAATTGTTTATGCGTTACAACTGCTTGTCTTTACATTTACAAAATTTGTTGGATCGCAGTAACTCATTTCGTAGAGAAAATAGAGAGGGGGTAATGAATGATGTTTGACAAATAAGTAAAAATACAAATATAAAAACAAAATAATGCTACATACATGTATAAGAAAACGAAATCCAAGACAGCGTCGGTTGAACAGAAATAAAAACACTATTGAGTAGGAAAGAGAAACCAGTAAGAAAAGTTATAATAACTTAAGGCAAGTTCAAGTTCATTTTTATTCAAAACCACACAAAACATGATATATAACCTTTTACTAAAAAGAGACTGGTAATAGTACATTAATCGACATATATTAACTTAATTACATCATAAAATGAATGGTTTTAGGACCCCTTTAGAAACTAAGCTCGTGAGCGGGGCCCTATACAGTTAAAAAAAATACATACATGTACATTACCAATATGGCAAGGTGAATACAAAAAATGCAACGCAAAGCAGAATGAGGAGGAGGCAAAGAAGTAGAAAAGAAAAGAAAAGTAAAAGCATAGTAGGAAGAAGAAGAAGGAGATTCAATACCTATGATGTATTTTTTAAATATAGATATTTAAGTAATTCGGTGTAAAAATGCAGGAGGGTCTACTATTGAAGCAAAGCTTGCAGGATGTAGCCCCCACCCTTATTATAATTATACATGTAACAAGAGAGTAATTTGGTATTGCTGTTTGAATCGAAGCCTTTATTGCTCTACTCGTAAGATTGACCATATTTGTTTTTGTTTTTGTGTTGTTGCTGTTATTACCAGCGGGATTTAGTTAAAAGGTAGTGGACACAATTTTTAATATAAATCACAGTTATTCCTTACTGGATGTAGTTTAATGGCACCAACTAGGATTTACAAGGTCAATCATCCAATTCCAGATTTTTTTTTTTGTATAGACATGCATTTAATGTGCGAATCGGGGTCACGCGGCCTCCCGCAGTTTCAAATCCATTGCACACATTGATCACGAATAAATTATAAAAACTAGACGTTGCGTTATTTCCACAAACATCAAACATTTTGGTATAACAATTTATGTATTATAGTGATTTCAAAAGCTTTCATATGGGCTCTGTGTCACTTTGATTGTCTCACATTATAATCATTGACCAACAATAATTCAACCTCCCATCCCAACTAAAAGCCCCTGTTCTTGATGATGTGGTATTGTTGTCATTAGTGTCCTTAAACTAAAGGGACACTAGTTTTCATGCCCGCTTAACGCCCCATTGTCTGATTGCAAGCAATTTAAGTTGTAGCGAACGGCACTTTGACACCATTGTTCAGGCGGAAAACAATGCTTCCCTCAAAGCAATCTTGCCGATTGGTTGGCGCGGCCGTTTTTTTTTTTCTTCATCCCACGACAGGTCCGGACCGCGTCTTATTTTTTTCTGTCGTACTCAAGCGAGCCTAGATTCCAGTATGAACTCATTTCCATATATAACAAGCTACGAAAAGCTTGCAAATAGGTCACAATTATACTTTGATTATCAATTGCTTTGCCTCACTATTTATTAAGGCACGCATCGTTATAGCTCAATCGATAAAGACGGCGTTACACAACGTTTGAGTTGTGGGTTAGAAACTTAGAATCTCAGTATTTATTCAGTTCTATTTTGCCTTTATAAATAGTGAGGCAAAGCAATAAATAATCAAAGTCTAATTGTTTGTGACCTCTTTGCAAGCCGATAATTACATAAAAAGTATCAGCCAAAGTCCGAAACTCTCGTGAGAACAGATGACTCCCCTCGCCCAGTCATGGATAATATCGATATCAAAAACATAGTATAACGATCTTTATAGTAACGAATGAGCTGGTGTCCCTTATTTTAAATAGTTCTGTCTTGTAATGTAAATTGTCACAACATAATTAGTTGTACTAGCCCTCCTTTGAGTTTTGTAATAATATTTGTTTTTATATTTACAACTTAGGAATAAAAAGTCCTAGCCCCCTCCCCCCCCCCCCACCCTTCTCTCGTCGTTCATCGCTTTTGTCTTTTTTCTCACCTAGGATAACATCCGAGAGTGCTTTTCGGGAAGTGGAATGATTTTTTGAATTTTCAAACAGTCTAAAATAAAACTAGAGACAAATACTGCAATTACAAATATATAGGAGAGACAGAAAGCGTCGTCTTTGCTCGTCCCCGTTGTCCTCGTTCAATCCACCCTCCCCCCTCAGCTCTTGGCAATTCTTGCTTCTACTCAACTAGTCCATTATTTGGCCTATTTAATTTTGATCTCCACCACACCAACGCTACCCCCCCCCCCCCCCCCTCCCTCCCTACTTACTTGCTACCAGCCGATGGTGGAGTGATAGGACGCCCGGCAAAATGGTAAGCATAATTATGAGTTTGTTGATAACGCCATCTTCGACGGCTTGAATCAACACAATTCCAGCGAGCAATCGAATCGTGTAAATTTAAATCGTGTAATCGTGTTGCGGAGATTTTCGGCGGGCAGATTACACGATTACACGATTCGACCTGAATTGAGGAATCGTGTAATTTTACACGATTACACGTTTACACGATTCAAATTCCGATCAATTGGCAAAAGACGAATCGTGTAAAAAAAATGGTTACACGATTCGAGCGAGCAATCGAATCGTGTAAATTTTGAATCGTGTAAATCGTGTTGCGGAGATATTCGGCGTGTACTGTACGTCCTAATCATCTAAAGAACGGTTGATTGAAATGTTCCAGTGTTATGCATTTTTCTTTCATGAACAAAGGTTGTTCTTTAAATCCTGCCAGCTTGCCCAAGGCTTGCCAGACATAGCAACAATTAATGTGTGCAGAACGGATTCAGAGTAATGTAGTTCATTCATTAATAGCAGGTTAATGCAATAACTCGTCACCATAGGTCCCCAGGAAAGAAACATTCATCAATTTGAATATGTTAGTAAACCGGTCGAAAAGTTGCGCAGACGCCGAGCAACTGGACCCTTATGGGTAATAATCATATATTATTCGATACCACTGAATAATGGGATGTTTTAAATAGAGTATGTATTGTGATATCTTTCTTTGCATTATTCTTTGATAGCCTCGTCCGAAGACGAGGCGATAATAAATCGTTATATACCGATCATAGCGGTCCTCTGCACGGAAATCTTTAGTAAAAGGCGAAAGATTTGTGCGTGATGCAGTGAACCCACGGATAAAGAATACACATCGAGTTATCAAAATGTAGGAATAAGAAGTTGAGTAAATCGATGGTTAGTAGATTTTCTTAACCCGTAGAACATGGCATTCTTATTCTAATTAAAAATATTTGCATGATAACAGAGTATGTTCTATACGTCCTAATCATCTAAAGACCGGTTGATTGAAATGTTCCAGTGTTATGCATTTTTCTTTCATGAACAAAGGTTGTTCTTTAAATCCTGCCAGCTTGCCCAAGGCTTGCCAGACATAGCAACAATTAATGTGTGCAGAACGGATTCAGAGTATTGTAGTTCATTCATTAATAACAGGTTAATGCCATAACTCGTCACCATAGGTCCCCAGGAAAGAAACATTCATCAATTTGAATATGTTAGTAAACCGGTCGAAAAGTTGCGCAGACGCGGAGCAACTGGACCCCGAGCAACTGGACCCTTATGGGAAATAATCATATATTATTCGATACCACGGAATAATGGGATGTTTTAAATAAAGTATGTATTGTGATATCTTTCTTTGCATTATTCTTTGATAGCCTCGTCCGAAGACGAGGCGATAATAAATTGTTATATACCGATCATAGCGGTCCTCTGCACGGAAATCTTTAGTAAAAGGCGAAAGATTTGTGCGTGATGCAGTGAACCCACGGATAAAGAATACACATCGAGTTATCAAAATGTAGGAATAAGAAGTTGAGTAAATCGATGGTTAGTAGATTTTCTTAACCCGTAGAACATGGCATTCTTATTCTAATTAAAAATATTTGCATGATAACAGAGTATGTTCTATACGTCCTAATCATCTAAAGACCGGTTGATTGAAATGTTCCAGTGTTATGCATTTTTCTTTCATGAACAAAGGTTGTTCTTTAAATCCTGCCAGCTTGCCCAAGGCTTGCCAGACATAGCAACAATTAATGTGTGCAGAACGGATTCAGAGTATTGTAGTTCATTCATTAATAACAGGTTAATGCAATAACTCGTCACCATAGGTCCCCAGGAAAGAAACATTCATCAATTTGAATATGTTAGTAAACCGGTCGAAAAGTTGCGCAGACGCCGAGCAACTTGACCCTTATGGGTAATAATCATATATTATTCGATACCACTGAATAATGGGATGTTTTAAATAGAGTATGTATTGTGATATCTTTCTTTGCATTATTCTTTAATAGCCTCGTCCGAAGACGAGGCGATAATAAATTGTTATATACCGATCATAACGGTCCTCTGCACGGAAATCTTTAGTAAAAGGCGAAAGATTTGTGCGTGATGCAGTGAACCCACGGATAAAGAATACACATCGAGGTATCAAAATGTAGGTATAAAGAGTTGAGTAAATCGATGGTTAGTAGATTTTCTTAACCCGTAGAACATGGCATTCTCATTCCAATTACAAATATCTAAATAATAATAGAGAGTAAGTTACAATCATCTACATGTATCAGTGCGCAGGCGCCGAGCACAATGAGCATAGAAATACACTCGAGATCTATACAGGATTAAATAAAAGCTACCATGGAAGACGAACTTTCGACAAGACTCTAAACTTGTCTAATATTGTCGACATTTAACAAGATATTTCTCCCTCGTCTTCGGACGATCGAGGCCCTCAAACATGCAAAGAAAGGTTATTATCTTTATATATTACCACGTGCAATAATCATGGATAATAATCAAACAAATTTGATTGTAACATACAGATTTTGATTACAAGTAGTTAAAAGGTTCCTAGGTTTACTATACTATCAGCAGAAAGAACAAACGTTCTAAGGAGCACTTTAGGAGTGAAAAGAGAACTTTTTGCCGTCTAAATCCCAACTTGGTGTCTACATAATTTATCAAAATGTTGAAAACTGTCCCATAAATTTATGATTAAAAACGTAAAATTAAAACGTATAATATAAAAAATTTAGTTGATCGAAAGGAAATAATCGTATACTTTTCGATATTACGAAATAATTGGATGTTTTAAATAAACTAATGTGATAACTTTCTTTGCATTATTCTTTTATAGCCTCGTCCGAAGACGAGGCGATAATAAATTGTTATATACCGATCATAGCGGTCCTCTGCACGGAAATCTTTAGTAAAAGGCGAAAGATTTGTGCGTGATGCAGTGAACCCACGGATAAAGAATACACATCGAGTTATCAAAATGTAGGAATAAGAAGTTGAGTAAATCGATGGTTAGTAGATTTTCTTAACCCGTAGAACATGGCATTCTTATTCTAATTAAAAATATTTGCATGATAACAGAGTATGTTCTATACGTCCTAATCATCTAAAGACCGGTTGATTGAAATGTTCCAGTGTTATGCATTTTTCTTTCATGAACAAAGGTTGTTCTTTAAATCCTGCCAGCTTGCCCAAGGCTTGCCAGACATAGCAACAATTAATGTGTGCAGAACGGATTCAGAGTATTGTAGTTCATTCATTAATAGCAGGTTAATGCAATAACTCGTCACCATAGGTCCCCAGGAAAGAAACATTCATCAATTTGAATATGTTAGTAAACCGGTCGAAAAGTTGCGCAGACGCCGAGCAACTGGACCCTTATGAGAAATAATCATATATTATTCGATACCATTGAATAATGGGATGTTTTAAATAGAGTATGTATTGTGATATCTTTCTTTGCATTATTCTTTGATAGCCTCGTCCGAAGACGAGGCGATAATAAATTGTTATATACCGATCATAGCGGTCCTCTGCACGGAAATCTTTAGTAAAAGGCGAAAGATTTGTGCGTGATGCAGTGAACCCACGGATAAAGAATACACATCGAGTTATCAAAATGTAGGAATAAGAAGTTGAGTAAATCGATGGTTAGTAGATTTTCTTAACCCGTAGAACATGGCATTCTTATTCTAATTAAAAATATTTGCATGATAACAGAGTATGTTCTATACGTCCTAATCATCTAAAGACCGGTTGATTGAAATGTTCCAGTGTTATGCATTTTTCTTTCATGAACAAAGGTTGTTCTTTAAATCCTGCCAGCTTGCCCAAGGCTTGCCAGACATAGCAACAATTAATGTGTGCAGAACGGATTCAGAGTATTGTAGTTCATTCATTAATAGCAGGTTAATGCAATAACTCGTCACCATAGGTCCCCAGGAAAGAAACATTCATCAATTTGAATATGTTAGTAAACCGGTCGAAAAGTTGCGCAGACGCCGAGCAACTGGACCCTTATGAGAAATAATCATATATTATTCGATACCATTGAATAATGGGATGTTTTAAATAGAGTATGTATTGTGATATCTTTCTTTGCATTATTCTTTGATAGCCTCGTCCGAAGACGAGGCGATAATAAATTGTTATATACCGATCATAGCGGTCCTCTGCACGGAAATCTTTAGTAAAAGGCGAAAGATTTGTGCGTGATGCAGTGAACCCACGGATAAAGAATACACATCGAGGTATCAAAATGTAGGTATAAAGAGTTGAGTAAATCGATGGTTAGTAGATTTTCTTAACCCGTAGAACATGGCATTCTCATTCCAATTAAAAATATCTAAATAATAATAGAGAGTAAGTTACAATCATCTACATGTATCAGTGCGCAGGCGCCGAGCACAATGAGCATAGAAATACACTCGAGATCTATACAGGATTAAATAAAAGCTACCATGGAAGACGAACTTTCGACAAGACTCTAAACTTGTCTAATATTGTCGAAATTTAACAAGATATTAATTTAATTTTCTCCCTCGTCTTCGGACGATCGAAGCCCTCAAACATGCAAAGAAAGTTTATTATCTTTATATATTACCACGTGCAATAATCATGGATAATAATCAAACAAATTTGATTGTAAACATACAGATTTTGATTACAAGTAGTTAAAAGGTTCCTAGGTTTACTATACTATCAGCAGAAAGAACAAACGATCTAAGGAGCACTTTAGGAGTGAAAAGAGAACTTTTTGCCGTCTAAATCCCAACTTGGTGTCTACATATCAAAATGTTGAAAACTGTCCCATAAATTTATGATTAAAAACGTAAAATTAAAACGTAAAATATAAAAAATTTAGTTGATCAAAAGGAAATAATCGTATACTTTTCGATATTACGAAATAATTGGATGTTTTAAATAAACTATTGTGATATCTTTCTTTGCATTATTCTTTTATAGCCTCGTCCGAAGACGAGGCGATAATAAATTGTTATATACCGATCATAGCGGTCCGCTGCACGGAAATCTTTAGTAAAAGGCGAAAGATTTGTGCGTGATGCAGTGAACCCACGGATAAAGAATACACATCGAGTTATCATAATGTAGGAATAAGAAGTTGAGTAAATCAATGGTTAGTAGATCTTCTTAACCCGTAGAACATGGCATTCTTATTCTAATTGAAAATATTTGCATGATAACAGAGTATGGCCTATACGTCCTAATCATCTAAAGAACGGTTGATTGAAATGTTCCAGTGTTATGCATTTTTCTTTCATGAACAAAGGTTGTTCTTTAAATCCTGCCAGCTTGCCCAAGGCTTGCCAGACATAGCAACAATTAATGTGTGCAGAACGGATTCAGAGTATTGTAGTTCATTCATTAATAACAGGTTAATGCAATAACTCGTTACCATAGGTCCCCAGGAAAGAAACATTCATCAATTTGAATATGTTAGTAAACCGGTCGAAAAGTTGCGCAGACGCCGAGCAACTGGACCCTTATGGGTAATAATCATATATTATTCGATACCACTGAATAATGGGATGTTTTAAATAGAGTATGTATTGTGATATCTTTCTTTGCATTATTCTTTAATAGCCTCGTCCGAAGACGAGGCGATAATAAATTGTTATATACCGATCATAGCGGTCCTCTGCACGGAAATCTTTAGTAAAAGGCGAAAGATTTGTGCGTGATGCAGTGAACCCACGGATAAAGAATACACATCGAGGTATCAAAATGTAGGTATAAAGAGTTGAGTAAATCGATGGTTAGTAGATTTTCTTAACCCGTAGAAAATGGCATTCTCATTCCAATTACAAATATCTAAATAATAATAGAGAGTAAGTTACAATCATCTACATGTATCAGTGCGCAGGCGCCGAGCACAATGAGCATAGAAATACACTCGAGATCTATACAGGATTAAATAAAAGCTACCATGGAAGACGAACTTTCGACAAGACTCTAAACTTGTCTAATATTGTCGACATTTAACAAGATATTTCTTCCTCGTCTTCGGACGATCGAGGCCCTCAAACATGCAAAGAAAGGTTATTATCTTTATATATTACCACGTGCAATAATCATGGATAATAATCAAACAAATTTGATTGTAACATACAGATTTTGATTACAAGTAGTTAAAAGGTTCCTAGGTTTACTATACTATCAGCAGAAAGAACAAACGATCTAAGGAGCACTTTAGGAGTGAAAAGAGAACTTTTTGCCGTCTAAATCCCAACTTGGTGTCTACATATCAAAATGTTGAAAACTGTCCCATAAATTTATGATTAACAACGTAAAATTAAAACGTAAAATATAAAAAATTTAGTTGATCGAAAGGAAATAATCGTATACTTTTCGATATTACGAAATAATTGGATGTTTTAAATAAACTATTGTGATATCTTTCTTTGCATTATTCTTTTATAGCCTCGTCCGAAGACGAGGCGATAATAAATTGTTATATACCGATCATAGCGGTCCTCTGCACGGAAATCTTTAGTAAAAGGCGAAAGATTTGTGCGTGATGCAGTGAACCCACGGATAAAGAATACACATCGAGTTATCAAAATGTAGGAATAAGAAGTTGAGTAAATCAATGGTTAGTAGATCTTCTTAACCCGTAGAACATGGCATTCTTATTCTAATTGAAAATATTTGCATGATAACAGAGTATGGCCTATACGTCCTAATCATCTAAAGAACGGTTGATTGAAATGTTCCAGTGTTATGCATTTTTCTTTCATGAACAAAGGTTGTTCTTTAAATCCTGCCAGCTTGCCCAAGGCTTGCCAGACATAGCAACAATTAATGTGTGCAGAACGGATTCAGAGTAATGTAGTTCATTCATTAATAGCAGGTTAATGCAATAACTCGTCACCATAGGTCCCCAGGAAAGAAACATTCATCAATTTGAATATGTTAGTAAACCGGTCGAAAAGTTGCGCAGACGCCGAGCAACTGGACCCTTATGGGTAATAATCATATATTATTCGATACCACTGAATAATGGGATGTTTTAAATAGAGTATGTATTGTGATATCTTTCTTTGCATTATTCTTTGATAGCCTCGTCCGAAGACGAGGCGATAATAAATCGTTATATACCGATCATAGCGGTCCTCTGCACGGAAATCTTTAGTAAAAGGCGAAAGATTTGTGCGTGATGCAGTGAACCCACGGATAAAGAATACACATCGAGTTATCAAAATGTAGGAATAAGAAGTTGAGTAAATCGATGGTTAGTAGATTTTCTTAACCCGTAGAACATGGCATTCTTATTCTAATTAAAAATATTTGCATGATAACAGAGTATGTTCTATACGTCCTAATCATCTAAAGACCGGTTGATTGAAATGTTCCAGTGTTATGCATTTTTCTTTCATGAACAAAGGTTGTTCTTTAAATCCTGCCAGCTTGCCCAAGGCTTGCCAGACATAGCAACAATTAATGTGTGCAGAACGGATTCAGAGTGTTGTAGTTCATTCATTAATAACAGGTTAATGCCATAACTCGTCACCATAGGTCCCCAGGAAAGAAACATTCATCAATTTGAATATGTTAGTAAACCGGTCGAAAAGTTGCGCAGACGCGGAGCAACTGGACCCCGAGCAACTGGACCCTTATGGGAAATAATCATATATTATTCGATACCACGGAATAATGGGATGTTTTAAATAAAGTATGTATTGTGATATCTTTCTTTGCATTATTCTTTGATAGCCTCGTCCGAAGACGAGGCGATAATAAATTGTTATATACCGATCATAGCGGTCCTCTGCACGGAAATCTTTAGTAAAAGGCGAAAGATTTGTGCGTGATGCAGTGAACCCACGGATAAAGAATACACATCGAGTTATCAAAATGTAGGAATAAGAAGTTGAGTAAATCGATGGTTAGTAGATTTTCTTAACCCGTAGAACATGGCATTCTTATTCTAATTAAAAATATTTGCATGATAACAGAGTATGTTCTATACGTCCTAATCATCTAAAGACCGGTTGATTGAAATGTTCCAGTGTTATGCATTTTTCTTTCATGAACAAAGGTTGTTCTTTAAATCCTGCCAGCTTGCCCAAGGCTTGCCAGACATAGCAACAATTAATGTGTGCAGAACGGATTCAGAGTATTGTAGTTCATTCATTAATAACAGGTTAATGCCATAACTCGTCACCATAGGTCCCCAGGAAAGAAACATTCATCAATTTGAATATGTTAGTAAACCGGTCGAAAAGTTGCGCAGACGCGGAGCAACTGGACCCCGAGCAACTGGACCCTTATGGGAAATAATCATATATTATTCGATACCACGGAATAATGGGATGTTTTAAATAAAGTATGTATTGTGATATCTTTCTTTGCATTATTCTTTGATAGCCTCGTCCGAAGAGGAGGCGATAATAAATTGTTATATACCGATCATAGCGGTCCTCTGCACGGAAATCTTTAGTAAAAGGCGAAAGATTTGTGCGTGATGCAGTGAACCCACGGATAAAGAATACACATCGAGTTATCAAAATGTAGGAATAAGAAGTTGAGTAAATCGATGGTTAGTAGATTTTCTTAACCCGTAGAACATGGCATTCTTATTCTAATTAAAAATATTTGCATGATAACAGAGTATGTTCTATACGTCCTAATCATCTAAAGACCGGTTGATTGAAATGTTCCAGTGTTATGCATTTTTCTTTCATGAACAAAGGTTGTTCTTTAAATCCTGCCAGCTTGCCCAAGGCTTGCCAGACATAGCAACAATTAATGTGTGCAGAACGGATTCAGAGTATTGTAGTTCATTCATTAATAACAGGTTAATGCAATAACTCGTCACCATAGGTCCCCAGGAAAGAAACATTCATCAATTTGAATATGTTAGTAAACCGGTCGAAAAGTTGCGCAGACGCCGAGCAACTTGACCCTTATGGGTAATAATCATATATTATTCGATACCACTGAATAATGGGATGTTTTAAATAGAGTATGTATTGTGATATCTTTCTTTGCATTATTCTTTAATAGCCTCGTCCGAAGACGAGGCGATAATAAATTGTTATATACCGATCATAACGGTCCTCTGCACGGAAATCTTTAGTAAAAGGCGAAAGATTTGTGCGTGATGCAGTGAACCCACGGATAAAGAATACACATCGAGGTATCAAAATGTAGGTATAAAGAGTTGAGTAAATCGATGGTTAGTAGATTTTCTTAACCCGTAGAACATGGCATTCTCATTCCAATTACAAATATCTAAATAATAATAGAGAGTAAGTTACAATCATCTACATGTATCAGTGCGCAGGCGCCGAGCACAATGAGCATAGAAATACACTCGAGATCTATACAGGATTAAATAAAAGCTACCATGGAAGACGAACTTTCGACAAGACTCTAAACTTGTCTAATATTGTCGACATTTAACAAGATATTTCTTCCTCGTCTTCGGACGATCGAGGCCCTCAAACATGCAAAGAAAGGTTATTATCTTTATATATTACCACGTGCAATAATCATGGATAATAATCAAACAAATTTGATTGTAACATACAGATTTTGATTACAAGTAGTTAAAAGGTTCCTAGGTTTACTATACTATCAGCAGAAAGAACAAACGATCTAAGGAGCACTTTAGGAGTGAAAAGAGAACTTTTTGCCGTCTAAATCCCAACTTGGTGTCTACATATCAAAATGTTGAAAACTGTCCCATAAATTTATGATTAACAACGTAAAATTAAAACGTAAAATATAAAAAATTTAGTTGATCGAAAGGAAATAATCGTATACTTTTCGATATTACGAAATAATTGGATGTTTTAAATAAACTATTGTGATATCTTTCTTTGCATTATTCTTTTATAGCCTCGTCCGAAGACGAGGCGATAATAAATTGTTATATACCGATCATAGCGGTCCTCTGCACGGAAATCTTTAGTAAAAGGCGAAAGATTTGTGCGTGATGCAGTGAACCCACGGATAAAGAATACACATCGAGTTATCAAAATGTAGGAATAAGAAGTTGAGTAAATCAATGGTTAGTAGATCTTCTTAACCCGTAGAACATGGCATTCTTATTCTAATTGAAAATATTTGCATGATAACAGAGTATGGCCTATACGTCCTAATCATCTAAAGAACGGTTGATTGAAATGTTCCAGTGTTATGCATTTTTCTTTCATGAACAAAGGTTGTTCTTTAAATCCTGCCAGCTTGCCCAAGGCTTGCCAGACATAGCAACAATTAATGTGTGCAGAACGGATTCAGAGTAATGTAGTTCATTCATTAATAGCAGGTTAATGCAATAACTCGTCACCATAGGTCCCCAGGAAAGAA
Organism: Strongylocentrotus droebachiensis; assembly: GCA_035222895.1. Classification (NCBI taxonomy): domain Eukaryota; kingdom Metazoa; phylum Echinodermata; class Echinoidea; order Camarodonta; family Strongylocentrotidae; genus Strongylocentrotus; species Strongylocentrotus droebachiensis. The sequence continues at coordinate 15,477 of JAVYIG010011311.1, forward strand.
ACATTCATCAATTTGAATATGTTAGTAAACCGGTCGAAAAGTTGCGCAGACGCCGAGCAACTGGACCCTTATGGGTAATAATCATATATTATTCGATACCACTGAATAATGGGATGTTTTAAATAGAGTATGTATTGTGATATCTTTCTTTGCATTATTCTTTGATAGCCTCGTCCGAAGACGAGGCGATAATAAATCGTTATATACCGATCATAGCGGTCCTCTGCACGGAAATCTTTAGTAAAAGGCGAAAGATTTGTGCGTGATGCAGTGAACCCACGGATAAAGAATACACATCGAGTTATCAAAATGTAGGAATAAGAAGTTGAGTAAATCGATGGTTAGTAGATTTTCTTAACCCGTAGAACATGGCATTCTTATTCTAATTAAAAATATTTGCATGATAACAGAGTATGTTCTATACGTCCTAATCATCTAAAGACCGGTTGATTGAAATGTTCCAGTGTTATGCATTTTTCTTTCATGAACAAAGGTTGTTCTTTAAATCCTGCCAGCTTGCCCAAGGCTTGCCAGACATAGCAACAATTAATGTGTGCAGAACGGATTCAGAGTGTTGTAGTTCATTCATTAATAACAGGTTAATGCCATAACTCGTCACCATAGGTCCCCAGGAAAGAAACATTCATCAATTTGAATATGTTAGTAAACCGGTCGAAAAGTTGCGCAGACGCGGAGCAACTGGACCCCGAGCAACTGGACCCTTATGGGAAATAATCATATATTATTCGATACCACGGAATAATGGGATGTTTTAAATAAAGTATGTATTGTGATATCTTTCTTTGCATTATTCTTTGATAGCCTCGTCCGAAGACGAGGCGATAATAAATTGTTATATACCGATCATAGCGGTCCTCTGCACGGAAATCTTTAGTAAAAGGCGAAAGATTTGTGCGTGATGCAGTGAACCCACGGATAAAGAATACACATCGAGTTATCAAAATGTAGGAATAAGAAGTTGAGTAAATCGATGGTTAGTAGATTTTCTTAACCCGTAGAACATGGCATTCTTATTCTAATTAAAAATATTTGCATGATAACAGAGTATGTTCTATACGTCCTAATCATCTAAAGACCGGTTGATTGAAATGTTCCAGTGTTATGCATTTTTCTTTCATGAACAAAGGTTGTTCTTTAAATCCTGCCAGCTTGCCCAAGGCTTGCCAGACATAGCAACAATTAATGTGTGCAGAACGGATTCAGAGTATTGTAGTTCATTCATTAATAACAGGTTAATGCCATAACTCGTCACCATAGGTCCCCAGGAAAGAAACATTCATCAATTTGAATATGTTAGTAAACCGGTCGAAAAGTTGCGCAGACGCGGAGCAACTGGACCCCGAGCAACTGGACCCTTATGGGAAATAATCATATATTATTCGATACCACGGAATAATGGGATGTTTTAAATAAAGTATGTATTGTGATATCTTTCTTTGCATTATTCTTTGATAGCCTCGTCCGAAGACGAGGCGATAATAAATTGTTATATACCGATCATAGCGGTCCTCTGCACGGAAATCTTTAGTAAAAGGCGAAAGATTTGTGCGTGATGCAGTGAACCCACGGATAAAGAATACACATCGAGTTATCAAAATGTAGGAATAAGAAGTTGAGTAAATCGATGGTTAGTAGATTTTCTTAACCCGTAGAACATGGCATTCTTATTCTAATTAAAAATATTTGCATGATAACAGAGTATGTTCTATACGTCCTAATCATCTAAAGACCGGTTGATTGAAATGTTCCAGTGTTATGCATTTTTCTTTCATGAACAAAGGTTGTTCTTTAAATCCTGCCAGCTTGCCCAAGGCTTGCCAGACATAGCAACAATTAATGTGTGCAGAACGGATTCAGAGTATTGTAGTTCATTCATTAATAACAGGTTAATGCAATAACTCGTCACCATAGGTCCCCAGGAAAGAAACATTCATCAATTTGAATATGTTAGTAAACCGGTCGAAAAGTTGCGCAGACGCCGAGCAACTTGACCCTTATGGGTAATAATCATATATTATTCGATACCACTGAATAATGGGATGTTTTAAATAGAGTATGTATTGTGATATCTTTCTTTGCATTATTCTTTAATAGCCTCGTCCGAAGACGAGGCGATAATAAATTGTTATATACCGATCATAACGGTCCTCTGCACGGAAATCTTTAGTAAAAGGCGAAAGATTTGTGCGTGATGCAGTGAACCCACGGATAAAGAATACACATCGAGGTATCAAAATGTAGGTATAAAGAGTTGAGTAAATCGATGGTTAGTAGATTTTCTTAACCCGTAGAACATGGCATTCTCATTCCAATTACAAATATCTAAATAATAATAGAGAGTAAGTTACAATCATCTACATGTATCAGTGCGCAGGCGCCGAGCACAATGAGCATAGAAATACACTCGAGATCTATACAGGATTAAATAAAAGCTACCATGGAAGACGAACTTTCGACAAGACTCTAAACTTGTCTAATATTGTCGACATTTAACAAGATATTTCTTCCTCGTCTTCGGACGATCGAGGCCCTCAAACATGCAAAGAAAGGTTATTATCTTTATATATTACCACGTGCAATAATCATGGATAATAATCAAACAAATTTGATTGTAACATACAGATTTTGATTACAAGTAGTTAAAAGGTTCCTAGGTTTACTATACTATCAGCAGAAAGAACAAACGATCTAAGGAGCACTTTAGGAGTGAAAAGAGAACTTTTTGCCGTCTAAATCCCATCTTGGTGTCTACATATCAAAATGTTGAAAACTGTCCCATAAATTTATGATTAAAAACGTAAAATTAAAACGTAAAATATAAAAAATTTAGTTGATCGAAAGGAAATAATCGTATACTTTTCGATATTACGAAATAATTGGATGTTTTAAATAAACTATTGTGATATCTTTCTTTGATTTATTCTTTTATAGCCTCGTCCGAAGACGAGGCGATAATAAATTGTTATATACCGATCATAGCGGTCCTCTGCACGGAAATCTTAAGTAAAAGGCGAAAGATTTGTGCGTGATGCAGTGAACCCACGGATAAAGAATACACATCGAGTTATCAAAATGTAGGAATAAGAAGTTGAGTAAATCAATGGTTAGTAGATCTTCTTAACCCGTAGAACATGGCATTCTTATTCTAATTGAAAATATTTGCATGATAACAGAGTATGGCCTATACGTCCTAATCATCTAAAGAACGGTTGATTGAAATGTTCCAGTGTTATGCATTTTTCTTTCATGAACAAAGGTTGTTCTTTAAATCCTGCCAGCTTGCCCAAGGCTTGCCAGACATAGCAACAATTAATGTGTGCAGAACGGATTCAGAGTAATGTAGTTCATTCATTAATAGCAGGTTAATGCAATAACTCGTCACCATAGGTCCCCAGGAAAGAAACATTCATCAATTTGAATATGTTAGTAAACCGGTCGAAAAGTTGCGCAGACGCCGAGCAACTGGACCCTTATGGGTAATAATCATATATTATTCGATACCACTGAATAATGGGATGTTTTAAATAGAGTATGTATTGTGATATCTTTCTTTGCATTATTCTTTGATAGCCTCGTCCGAAGACGAGGCGATAATAAATCGTTATATACCGATCATAGCGGTCCTCTGCACGGAAATCTTTAGTAAAAGGCGAAAGATTTGTGCGTGATGCAGTGAACCCACGGATAAAGAATACACATCGAGTTATCAAAATGTAGGAATAAGAAGTTGAGTAAATCGATGGTTAGTAGATTTTCTTAACCCGTAGAACATGGCATTCTTATTCTAATTAAAAATATTTGCATGATAACAGAGTATGTTCTATACGTCCTAATCATCTAAAGACCGGTTGATTGAAATGTTCCAGTGTTATGCATTTTTCTTTCATGAACAAAGGTTGTTCTTTAAATCCTGCCAGCTTGCCCAAGGCTTGCCAGACATAGCAACAATTAATGTGTGCAGAACGGATTCAGAGTATTGTAGTTCATTCATTAATAACAGGTTAATGCCATAACTCGTCACCATAGGTCCCCAGGAAAGAAACATTCATCAATTTGAATATGTTAGTAAACCGGTCGAAAAGTTGCGCAGACGCGGAGCAACTGGACCCCGAGCAACTGGACCCTTATGGGAAATAATCATATATTATTCGATACCACGGAATAATGGGATGTTTTAAATAAAGTATGTATTGTGATATCTTTCTTTGCATTATTCTTTGATAGCCTCGTCCGAAGACGAGGCGATAATAAATTGTTATATACCGATCATAGCGGTCCTCTGCACGGAAATCTTTAGTAAAAGGCGAAAGATTTGTGCGTGATGCAGTGAACCCACGGATAAAGAATACACATCGAGTTATCAAAATGTAGGAATAAGAAGTTGAGTAAATCGATGGTTAGTAGATTTTCTTAACCCGTAGAACATGGCATTCTTATTCTAATTAAAAATATTTGCATGATAACAGAGTATGTTCTATACGTCCTAATCATCTAAAGACCGGTTGATTGAAATGTTCCAGTGTTATGCATTTTTCTTTCATGAACAAAGGTTGTTCTTTAAATCCTGCCAGCTTGCCCAAGGCTTGCCAGACATAGCAACAATTAATGTGTGCAGAACGGATTCAGAGTATTGTAGTTCATTCATTAATAACAGGTTAATGCAATAACTCGTCACCATAGGTCCCCAGGAAAGAAACATTCATCAATTTGAATATGTTAGTAAACCGGTCGAAAAGTTGCGCAGACGCCGAGCAACTTGACCCTTATGGGTAATAATCATATATTATTCGATACCACTGAATAATGGGATGTTTTAAATAGAGTATGTATTGTGATATCTTTCTTTGCATTATTCTTTAATAGCCTCGTCCGAAGACGAGGCGATAATAAATTGTTATATACCGATCATAACGGTCCTCTGCACGGAAATCTTTAGTAAAAGGCGAAAGATTTGTGCGTGATGCAGTGAACCCACGGATAAAGAATACACATCGAGGTATCAAAATGTAGGTATAAAGAGTTGAGTAAATCGATGGTTAGTAGATTTTCTTAACCCGTAGAACATGGCATTCTCATTCCAATTACAAATATCTAAATAATAATAGAGAGTAAGTTACAATCATCTACATGTATCAGTGCGCAGGCGCCGAGCACAATGAGCATAGAAATACACTCGAGATCTATACAGGATTAAATAAAAGCTACCATGGAAGACGAACTTTCGACAAGACTCTAAACTTGTCTAATATTGTCGACATTTAACAAGATATTTCTTCCTCGTCTTCGGACGATCGAGGCCCTCAAACATGCAAAGAAAGGTTATTATCTTTATATATTACCACGTGCAATAATCATGGATAATAATCAAACAAATTTGATTGTAACATACAGATTTTGATTACAAGTAGTTAAAAGGTTCCTAGGTTTACTATACTATCAGCAGAAAGAACAAACGATCTAAGGAGCACTTTAGGAGTGAAAAGAGAACTTTTTGCCGTCTAAATCCCATCTTGGTGTCTACATATCAAAATGTTGAAAACTGTCCCATAAATTTATGATTAAAAACGTAAAATTAAAACGTAAAATATAAAAAATTTAGTTGATCGAAAGGAAATAATCGTATACTTTTCGATATTACGAAATAATTGGATGTTTTAAATAAACTATTGTGATATCTTTCTTTGATTTATTCTTTTATAGCCTCGTCCGAAGACGAGGCGATAATAAATTGTTATATACCGATCATAGCGGTCCTCTGCACGGAAATCTTTAGTAAAAGGCGAAAGATTTGTGCGTGATGCAGTGAACCCACGGATAAAGAATACACATCGAGTTATCAAAATGTAGGAATAAGAAGTTGAGTAAATCAATGGTTAGTAGATCTTCTTAACCCGTAGAACATGGCATTCTTATTCTAATTAAAAATATTTGCATGATAACAGAGTATGGCCTATACGTCCTAATCATCTAAAGACCGGTTGATTGAAATGTTCCAGTGTTATGCATTTTTCTTTCATGAACAAAGGTTGTTCTTTAAATCCTGCCAGCTTGCCCAAGGCTTGCCAGACATAGCAACAATTAATGTGTGCAGAACGGATTCAGAGTATTGTAGTTCATTCATTAATAACAGGTTAATGCAATAACTCGTCACCATAGGTCCCCAGGAAAGAAACATTCATCAATTTGAATATGTTAGTAAACCGGTCGAAAAGTTGCGCAGACGCCGAGCAACTGGACCCTTATGGGTAATAATCTTATATTATTCGATACCACTGAATAATGGGATGTTTTAAATAGAGTATGTATTGTGATATCTTTCTTTGCATTATTCTTTAATAGCCTCGTCCGAAGACGAGGCGATAATAAATTGTTATATACCGATCATAACGGTCCTCTGCACGGAAATCTTTAGTAAAAGGCGAAAGATTTGTGCGTGATGCAGTGAACCCACGGATAAAGAATACACATCGAGGTATCAAAATGTAGGTATAAAGAGTTGAGTAAATCGATGGTTAGTAGATTTTCTTAACCCGTAGAACATGGCATTCTCATTCCAATTACAAATATCTAAATAATAATAGAGAGTAAGTTACAATCATCTACATGTATCAGTGCGCAGGCGCCGAGCACAATGAGCATAGAAATACACTCGAGATCTATACAGGATTAAATAAAAGCTACCATGGAAGACGAACTTTCGACAAGACTCTAAACTTGTCTAATATTGTCGACATTTAACAAGATATTAATTTAATTTTCTCCCTCGTCTTCGGACGATCGAAGCCCTCAAACATGCAAAGAAAGGTTATTATCTTTATATATTACCACGTGCAATAATCATGGATAATAATCAAACAAATTTGATTGTAACATACAGATTTTGATTACAAGTAGTTAAAAGGTTCCTAGGTTTACTATACTATCAGCAGAAAGAACAAACGATCTAAGGAGCACTTTAGGAGTGAAAAGAGAACTTTTTGCCGTCTAAATCCCAACTTGGTGTCTACATATCAAAATGTTGAAAACTGTCCCATAAATTTATGATTAAAAACGTAAAATTAAAACGTAAAATATAAAAAATTTAGTTGATCAAAAGGAAATAATCGTATACTTTTCGATATTACGAAATAATTGGATGTTTTAAATAAACTATTGTGATATCTTTCTTTGCATTATTCTTTCATAGCCTCGTCCGAAGACGAGGCGATAATAAATTGTTATATACCGATCATAGCGGTCCGCTGCACGGAAATCTTTAGTAAAAGGCGAAAGATTTGTGCGTGATGCAGTGAACCCACGGATAAAGAATACACATCGAGTTATCATAATGTAGGAATAAGAAGTTGAGTAAATCAATGGTTAGTAGATCTTCTTAACCCGTAGAACATGGCATTCTTATTCTAATTGAAAATATTTGCATGATAACAGAGTATGGCCTATACGTCCTAATCATCTAAAGAACGGTTGATTGAAATGTTCCAGTGTTATGCATTTTTCTTTCATGAACAAAGGTTGTTCTTTAAATCCTGCCAGCTTGCCCAAGGCTTGCCAGACATAGCAACAATTAATGTGTGCAGAACGGATTCAGAGTATTGTAGTTCATTCATTAATAGCAGGTTAATGCAATAACTCGTCACCATAGGTCCCCAGGAAAGAAACATTCATCAATTTGAATATGTTAGTAAACCGGTCGAAAAGTTGCGCAGACGCCGAGCAACTGGACCCTTATGAGAAATAATCATATATTATACGATACCACGGAATAATGGGATGTTTTAAATAAAGTATGTATTGTGATATCTTTCTTTGCATTATTCTTTGATAGCCTCGTCCGAAGACGAGGCGATAATAAATTGTTATATACCGATCATAGCGGTCCTCTGCACGGAAATCTTTAGTAAAAGGCGAAAGATTTGTGCGTGATGCAGTGAACCCACGGATAAAGAATACACATCGAGTTATCAAAATGTAGGAATAAGAAGTTGAGTAAATCGATGGTTAGTAGATTTTCTTAACCCGTAGAACATGGCATTCTTATTCTAATTAAAAATATTTGCATGATAACAGAGTATGTTCTATACGTCCTAATCATCTAAAGACCGGTTGATTGAAATGTTCCAGTGTTATGCATTTTTCTTTCATGAACAAAGGTTGTTCTTTAAATCCTGCCAGCTTGCCCAAGGCTTGCCAGACATAGTAACAATTAATGTGTGCAGAACGGATTCAGAGTATTGTAGTTCATTCATTAATAACAGGTTAATGCAATAACTCGTTACCATAGGTCCCCAGGAAAGAAACATTCATCAATTTGAATATGTTAGTAAACCGGTCGAAAAGTTGCGCAGACGCCGAGCAACTGGACCCTTATGGGTAATAATCATATATTATTCGATACCACTGAATAATGGGATGTTTTAAATAGAGTATGTATTGTGATATCTTTCTTTGCATTATTCTTTAATAGCCTCGTCCGAAGACGAGGCGATAATAAATTGTTATATACCGATCATAGCGGTCCTCTGCACGGAAATCTTTAGTAAAAGGCGAAAGATTTGTGCGTGATGCAGTGAACCCACGGATAAAGAATACACATCGAGGTATCAAAATGTAGGTATAAAGAGTTGAGTAAATCGATGGTTAGTAGATTTTCTTAACCCGTAGAACATGGCATTCTCATTCCAATTAAAAATATCTAAATAATAATAGAGAGTAAGTTACAATCATCTACATGTATCAGTGCGCAGGCGCCGAGCACAATGAGCATAGAAATACACTCGAGATCTATACAGGATTAAATAAAAGCTACCATGGAAGACGAACTTTCGACAAGACTCTAAACTTGTCTAATATTGTCGAAATTTAACAAGATATTAATTTAATTTTCTCCCTCGTCTTCGGACGATCGAAGCCCTCAAACATGCAAAGAAAGTTTATTATCTTTATATATTACCACGTGCAATAATCATGGATAATAATCAAACAAATTTGATTGTAAACATACAGATTTTGATTACAAGTAGTTAAAAGGTTCCTAGGTTTACTATACTATCAGCAGAAAGAACAAACGATCTGAGGAGCACTTTAGGAGTGAAAAGAGAACTTTTTGCCGTCTAAATCCCAACTTGGTGTCTACATATCAAAATGTTGAAAACTGTCCCATAAATTTATGATTAAAAACGTAAAATTAAAACGTAAAATATAAAAAATTTGGTTGATCGAAATGAAATAATCGTATACTTTTCGATATTACGAAATAATTGGATGTTTTAAAAAAACTATTGTGATATCTTTCTTTGCATTATTCTTTTATAGCCTCGTCCGAAGACGAGGCGATAATAAATTGTTATATACCGATCATAGCAGTCCTCTGCACGGAAATCTTTAGTAAAAGGCGAAAGATTTGTGCGTGATGCAGTGAACCCACGGATAAAGAATACACATCGAGGTATCAAAATGTAGGTATAAAGAGTTGAGTAAATCGATGGTTAGTAGATTTTCTTAACCCGTAGCACATGGCATTCTCATTCCAATTACAAATATCTAAATAATAATAGAGAGTAAGTTACAATCATCTACATGTATCAGTGCGCAGGCGCCGAGCACAATGAGCATAGAAATACACTCGAGATCTATACAGGATTAAATAAAAGCTACCATGGAAGAAGAACTTTCGACAAGACTCTAAACTTGTCTAATATTGTCGACATTTAACAAGATATTTCTCCCTCGTCTTCGGACGATCGAGGCCCTCAAACATGCAAAGAAAGGTTATTATCTTTATGTATTACCACGTGCAATAATCATGGATAATAATCAAACAAATTTGATTGTAACATACAGATTTTGATTACAAGTAGTTAAAAGGTTCCTAGGTTTACTATACTATCAGCAGAAAGAACAAACGATCTAAGGAGCACTTTAGGAGTGAATAGAGAACTTTTTGCCGTCTAAATCCCAACTTGGTGTCTACATATCAAAATGTTGAAAACTGTCCCATAAATTTATGATTAAAAACGTAAAATTAAAACGTAAAATATAAAAAATTTAGTTGATCGAAAGGAAATAATCGTATACTTTTCGATATTACGAAATAATTGGATGTTTTAAATAAACTATTGTGATATCTTTCTTTGCATTATTCTTTTATAGCCTCGTCCGAAGACGAGGCGATAATAAATTGTTATATACCGATCATAGCGGTCCTCTGCACGGAAATCTTTAGTAAAAGGCGAAAGATTTGTGCGTGATGCAGTGAACCCACGGATAAAGAATACACATCGAGTTATCAAAATGTAGGAATAAGAAGTTGAGTAAATCAATGGTTAGTAGATCTTCTTAACCCGTAGAACATGGCATTCTTATTCTAATTGAAAATATTTGCATGATAACAGAGTATGGCCTATACGTCCTAATCATCTAAAGAACGGTTGATTGAAATGTTCCAGTGTTATGCATTTTTCTTTCATGAACAAAGGTTGTTCTTTAAATCCTGCCAGCTTGCCCAAGGCTTGCCAGACATAGCAACAATTAATGTGTGCAGAACGGATTCAGAGTATTGTAGTTCATTCATTAATAGCAGGTTAATGCAATAACTCGTCACCATAGGTCCCCAGGAAAGAAACATTCAACAATTTGAATATGTTAGTAAACCGGTCGAAAAGTTGCGCAGACGCCGAGCAACTGGACCCTTATGGGTAATAATCATATATTATTCGATACCACTGAATAATGGGATGTTTTAAATAAAGTATGTATTGTGATATCTTTCTTTGCATTATTCTTTAATAGCCTCGTCCGAAGACGAGGCGATAATAAATTGTTATATACCGATCATAGCGGTCCTCTGCACGGAAATCTTTAGTAAAAGGCGAAAGATTTGTGCGTGATGCAGTGAACCCACGGATAAAGAATACACATCGAGTTATCATAATGTAGGAATAAGAAGTTGAGTAAATCAATGGTTAGTAGATCTTCTTAACCCGTAGAACATGGCATTCTTATTCTAATTGAAAATATTTGCATGATAACAGAGTATGGCCTATACGTCCTAATCATCTAAAGAACGGTTGATTGAAATGTTCCAGTGTTATGCATTTTTCTTTCATGAACAAAGGTTGTTCTTTAAATCCTGCCAGCTGGCCCAAGGCTTGCCAGACATAGTAACAATTAATGTGTGCAGAACGGATTCAGAGTATTGTAGTTCATTCATTAATAACAGGTTAATGCAATAACTCGTCACCATAGGTCCCCAGGAAAGAAACATTCAACAATTTGAATATGTTAGTAAACCGGTCGAAAAGTTGCGCAGACGCCGAGCAACTGGACCCTTATGGGTAATAATCATATATTATTCGATACCACTGAATAATGGGATGTTTTAAATAGAGTATGTATTGTGATATCTTTCTTTGCATTATTCTTTAATAGCCTCGTCCGAAGACGAGGCGATAATAAATTGTTATATACCGATCATAGCGGTCCTCTGCACGGAAATCTTTAGTAAAAGGCGAAAGATTTGTGCGTGATGCAGTGAACCCACGGATAAAGAATACCTATCGAGTTATCATAATGTAGGAATAAGAAGTTGAGTAAATCAATGGTTAGTAGATCTTCTTAACCCGTAGAACATGGCATTCTTATTCTAATTAAAAATATTTGCATGATAACAGAGTATGTTCTATACGTCCTAATCATCTAAAGAACGGTTGATTGAAATGTTCCAGTGTTATGCATTTTTCTTTCATGAACAAAGGTTGTTCTTTAAATCCTGCCAGCTTGCCCAAGGCTTGCCAGACATAGTAACAATTAATGTGTGCAGAACGGATTCAGAGTATTGTAGTTCATTCATTAATAACAGGTTAATGCAATAACTCGTCACCATAGGTCCCCAGGAAAGAAACATTCAACAATTTGAATATGTTAGTAAACCGGTCGAAAAGTTGCGCAGACGCCGAGCAACTGGACCCTTATGGGTAATAATCATATATTATTCGATACCACTGAATAATGGGATGTTTTAAATAGAGTATGTATTGTGATATCTTTCTTTGCATTATTCTTTAATAGCCTCGTCCGAAGACGAGGCGATAATAAATTGTTATATACCGATCATAGCGGTCCTCTGCACGGAAATCTTTAGTAAAAGGCGAAAGATTTGTGCGTGATGCAGTGAACCCACGGATAAAGAATACACATCGAGTTATCATAATGTAGGAATAAGAAGTTGAGTAAATCAATGGTTAGTAGATCTTCTTAACCCGTAGAACATGGCATTCTTATTCTAATTAAAAATATTTGCATGATAACAGAGTATGTTCTATACGTCCTAATCATCTAAAGAACGGTTGATTGAAATGTTCCAGTGTTATGCATTTTTCTTTCATGAACAAAGGTTGTTCTTTAAATCCTGCCAGCTTGCCCAAGGCTTGCCAGACATAGTAACAATTAATGTGTGCAGAACGGATTCAGAGTATTGTAGTTCATTCATTAATAACAGGTTAATGCAATAACTCGTCACCATAGGTCCCCAGGAAAGAAACATTCAACAATTTGAATATGTTAGTAAACCGGTCGAAAAGTTGCGCAGACGCCGAGCAACTGGACCCTTATGGGTAATAATCATATATTATTCGATACCACTGAATAATGGGATGTTTTAAATAGAGTATGTATTGTGATATCTTTCTTTGCATTATTCTTTAATAGCCTCGTCCGAAGACGAGGCGATAATAAATTGTTATATACCGATCATAGCGGTCCTCTGCACGGAAATCTTTAGTAAAAGGCGAAAGATTTGTGCGTGATGCAGTGAACCCACGGATAAAGAATACACATCGAGGTATCAAAATGTAGGTATAAAGAGTTGAGTAAATCGATGGTTAGTAGATTTTCTTAACCCGTAGAACATGGCATTCTCATTCCAATTACAAATATCTAAATAATAATAGAGAGTAAGTTACAATCATCTACATGTATCAGTGCGCAGGCGACGAGCACAATGAGCATAGAAATACACTCGAGATCTATACAGGATTAAATAAAAGCTACCATGGAAGACGAACTTTCGACAAGACTCTAAACTTGTCTAATATTGTCGAAATTTAACAAGATATTAATTTAATTTTCTCCCTCGTCTTCGGACGATCGAAGCCCTCAAACATGCAAAGAAAGTTTATTATCTTTATATATTACCACGTGCAATAATCATGGATAATAATCAAACAAATTTGATTGTAAACATACAGATTTTGATTACAAGTAGTTAAAAGGTTCCTAGGTTTACTATACTATCAGCAGAAAGAACAAACGATCTGAGGAGCACTTTAGGAGTGAAAAGAGAACTTTTTGCCGTCTAAATCCCAACTTGGTGTCTACATATCAAATTGTTGAAAACTGTCCCATAAATTTATGATTAAAAACGTAAAATTAAAACGTAAAATATAAAAAATTTGGTTGATCGAAATGAAATAATCGTATACTTTTCGATATTACGAAATAATTGGATGTTTAAAAAAAACTATTGTGATATCTTTCTTTGCATTATTCTTTTATAGCCTCGTCCGAAGACGAGGCGATAATAAATTGTTATATACCGATCATAGCAGTCCTCTGCACGGAAATCTTTAGTAAAAGGCGAAAGATTTGTGCGTGATGCAGTGAACCCACGGATAAAGAATACACATCGAGGTATCAAAATGTAGGTATAAAGAGTTGAGTAAATCGATGGTTAGTAGATTTTCTTAACCCGTAGCACATGGCATTCTCATTCCAATTACAAATATCTAAATAATAATAGAGAGTAAGTTACAATCATCTACATGTATCAGTGCGCAGGCGCCGAGCACAATGAGCATAGAAATACACTCGAGATCTATACAGGATTAAATAAAAGCTACCATGGAAGAAGAACTTTCGACAAGACTCTAAACTTGTCTAATATTGTCGACATTTAACAAGATATTTCTCCCTCGTCTTCGGACGATCGAGGCCCTCAAACATGCAAAGAAAGGTTATTATCTTTATGTATTACCACGTGCAATAATCATGGATAATAATCAAACAAATTTGATCGTAACATACAGATTTTGATTACAAGTAGTTAAAAGGTTCCTAGGTTTACTATACTATCAGCAGAAAGAACAAACGATCTAAGGAGCACTTTAGGAGTGAATAGAGAACTTTTTGCCGTCTAAATCCCAACTTGGTGTCTACATATCAAAATGTTGAAAACTGTCCCATAAATTTATGATTAAAAACGTAAAATTAAAACGTAAAATATAAAAAATTTAGTTGATCGAAAGGAAATAATCGTATACTTTTCGATATTACGAAATAATTGGATGTTTTAAATAAACTATTGTGATATCTTTCTTTGCATTATTCTTTTATAGCCTCGTCCGAAGACGAGGCGATAATAAATTGTTATATACCGATCATAGCGGTCCTCTGCACGGAAATCTTTAGTAAAAGGCGAAAGATTTGTGCGTGATGCAGTGAACCCACGGATAAAGAATACACATCGAGTTATCATAATGTAGGAATAAGAAGTTGAGTAAATCAATGGTTAGTAGATCTTCTTAACCCGTAGAACATGGCATTCTTATTCTAATTGAAAATATTTGCATGATAACAGAGTATGGCCTATACGTCCTAATCATCTAAAGAACGGTTGATTGAAATGTTCCAGTGTTATGCATTTTTCTTTCATGAACAAAGGTTGTTCTTTAAATCCTGCCAGCTTGCCCAAGGCTTGCCAGACATAGCAACAATTAATGTGTGCAGAACGGATTCAGAGTATTGTAGTTCATTCATTAATAGCAGGTTAATGCAATAACTCGTCACCATAGGTCCCCAGGAAAGAAACATTCAACAATTTGAATATGTTAGTAAACCGGTCGAAAAGTTGCGCAGACGCCGAGCAACTGGACCCTTATGGGTAATAATCATATATTATTCGATACCACTGAATAATGGGATGTTTTAAATAAAGTATGTATTGTGATATCTTTCTTTGCATTATTCTTTAATAGCCTCGTCCGAAGACGAGGCGATAATAAATTGTTATATACCGATCATAGCGGTCCTCTGCACGGAAATCTTTAGTAAAAGGCGAAAGATTTGTGCGTGATGCAGTGAACCCACGGATAAAGAATACACATCGAGTTATCATAATGTAGGAATAAGAAGTTGAGTAAATCAATGGTTAGTAGATCTTCTTAACCCGTAGAACATGGCATTCTTATTCTAATTGAAAATATTTGCATGATAACAGAGTATGGCCTATACGTCCTAATCATCTAAAGAACGGTTGATTGAAATGTTCCAGTGTTATGCATTTTTCTTTCATGAACAAAGGTTGTTCTTTAAATCCTGCCAGCTGGCCCAAGGCTTGCCAGACATAGTAACA
This sequence comes from Strongylocentrotus droebachiensis, assembly GCA_035222895.1. NCBI lineage: Eukaryota > Metazoa > Echinodermata > Echinoidea > Camarodonta > Strongylocentrotidae > Strongylocentrotus > Strongylocentrotus droebachiensis. The sequence continues at coordinate 30,904 of JAVYIG010011311.1, forward strand.
ATTAATGTGTGCAGAACGGATTCAGAGTATTGTAGTTCATTCATTAATAACAGGTTAATGCAATAACTCGTCACCATAGGTCCCCAGGAAAGAAACATTCAACAATTTGAATATGTTAGTAAACCGGTCGAAAAGTTGCGCAGACGCCGAGCAACTGGACCCTTATGGGTAATAATCATATATTATTCGATACCACTGAATAATGGGATGTTTTAAATAGAGTATGTATTGTGATATCTTTCTTTGCATTATTCTTTAATAGCCTCGTCCGAAGACGAGGCGATAATAAATTGTTATATACCGATCATAGCGGTCCTCTGCACGGAAATCTTTAGTAAAAGGCGAAAGATTTGTGCGTGATGCAGTGAACCCACGGATAAAGAATACCTATCGAGTTATCATAATGTAGGAATAAGAAGTTGAGTAAATCAATGGTTAGTAGATCTTCTTAACCCGTAGAACATGGCATTCTTATTCTAATTAAAAATATTTGCATGATAACAGAGTATGTTCTATACGTCCTAATCATCTAAAGAACGGTTGATTGAAATGTTCCAGTGTTATGCATTTTTCTTTCATGAACAAAGGTTGTTCTTTAAATCCTGCCAGCTTGCCCAAGGCTTGCCAGACATAGTAACAATTAATGTGTGCAGAACGGATTCAGAGTATTGTAGTTCATTCATTAATAACAGGTTAATGCAATAACTCGTCACCATAGGTCCCCAGGAAAGAAACATTCAACAATTTGAATATGTTAGTAAACCGGTCGAAAAGTTGCGCAGACGCCGAGCAACTGGACCCTTATGGGTAATAATCATATATTATTCGATACCACTGAATAATGGGATGTTTTAAATAGAGTATGTATTGTGATATCTTTCTTTGCATTATTCTTTAATAGCCTCGTCCGAAGACGAGGCGATAATAAATTGTTATATACCGATCATAGCGGTCCTCTGCACGGAAATCTTTAGTAAAAGGCGAAAGATTTGTGCGTGATGCAGTGAACCCACGGATAAAGAATACACATCGAGGTATCAAAATGTAGGTATAAAGAGTTGAGTAAATCGATGGTTAGTAGATTTTCTTAACCCGTAGAACATGGCATTCTCATTCCAATTACAAATATCTAAATAATAATAGAGAGTAAGTTACAATCATCTACATGTATCAGTGCGCAGGCGACGAGCACAATGAGCATAGAAATACACTCGAGATCTATACAGGATTAAATAAAAGCTACCATGGAAGACGAACTTTCGACAAGACTCTAAACTTGTCTAATATTGTCGAAATTTAACAAGATATTAATTTAATTTTCTCCCTCGTCTTCGGACGATCGAAGCCCTCAAACATGCAAAGAAAGTTTATTATCTTTATATATTACCACGTGCAATAATCATGGATAATAATCAAACAAATTTGATTGTAAACATACAGATTTTGATTACAAGTAGTTAAAAGGTTCCTAGGTTTACTATACTATCAGCAGAAAGAACAAACGATCTGAGGAGCACTTTAGGAGTGAAAAGAGAACTTTTTGCCGTCTAAATCCCAACTTGGTGTCTACATATCAAATTGTTGAAAACTGTCCCATAAATTTATGATTAAAAACGTAAAATTAAAACGTAAAATATAAAAAATTTGGTTGATCGAAATGAAATAATCGTATACTTTTCGATATTACGAAATAATTGGATGTTTAAAAAAAACTATTGTGATATCTTTCTTTGCATTATTCTTTTATAGCCTCGTCCGAAGACGAGGCGATAATAAATTGTTATATACCGATCATAGCAGTCCTCTGCACGGAAATCTTTAGTAAAAGGCGAAAGATTTGTGCGTGATGCAGTGAACCCACGGATAAAGAATACACATCGAGGTATCAAAATGTAGGTATAAAGAGTTGAGTAAATCGATGGTTAGTAGATTTTCTTAACCCGTAGCACATGGCATTCTCATTCCAATTACAAATATCTAAATAATAATAGAGAGTAAGTTACAATCATCTACATGTATCAGTGCGCAGGCGCCGAGCACAATGAGCATAGAAATACACTCGAGATCTATACAGGATTAAATAAAAGCTACCATGGAAGAAGAACTTTCGACAAGACTCTAAACTTGTCTAATATTGTCGACATTTAACAAGATATTTCTCCCTCGTCTTCGGACGATCGAGGCCCTCAAACATGCAAAGAAAGGTTATTATCTTTATGTATTACCACGTGCAATAATCATGGATAATAATCAAACAAATTTGATTGTAACATACAGATTTTGATTACAAGTAGTTAAAAGGTTCCTAGGTTTACTATACTATCAGCAGAAAGAACAAACGATCTAAGGAGTACTTTAGGAGTGAATAGAGAACTTTTTGCCGTCTAAATCCCAACTTGGTGTCTACATATCAAAATGTTGAAAACTGTCCCATAAATTTATGATTAAAAACGTAAAATTAAAACGTAAAATATAAAAAATTTAGTTGATCGAAAGGAAATAATCGTATACTTTTCGATATTACGAAATAATTGGATGTTTTAAATAAACTATTGTGATATCTTTCTTTGCATTATTCTTTTATAGCCTCGTCCGAAGACGAGGCGATAATAAATTGTTATATACCGATCATAGCGGTCCTCTGCACGGAAATCTTTAGTAAAAGGCGAAAGATTTGTGCGTGATGCAGTGAACCCACGGATAAAGAATACACATCGAGTTATCATAATGTAGGAATAAGAAGTTGAGTAAATCAATGGTTAGTAGATCTTCTTAACCCGTAGAACATGGCATTCTTATTCTAATTGAAAATATTTGCATGATAACAGAGTATGGCCTATACGTCCTAATCATCTAAAGAACGGTTGATTGAAATGTTCCAGTGTTATGCATTTTTCTTTCATGAACAAAGGTTGTTCTTTAAATCCTGCCAGCTTGCCCAAGGCTTGCCAGACATAGCAACAATTAATGTGTGCAGAACGGATTCAGAGTATTGTAGTTCATTCATTAATAGCAGGTTAATGCAATAACTCGTCACCATAGGTCCCCAGGAAAGAAACATTCAACAATTTGAATATGTTAGTAAACCGGTCGAAAAGTTGCGCAGACGCCGAGCAACTGGACCCTTATGGGTAATAATCATATATTATTCGATACCACTGAATAATGGGATGTTTTAAATAAAGTATGTATTGTGATATCTTTCTTTGCATTATTCTTTAATAGCCTCGTCCGAAGACGAGGCGATAATAAATTGTTATATACCGATCATAGCGGTCCTCTGCACGGAAATCTTTAGTAAAAGGCGAAAGATTTGTGCGTGATGCAGTGAACCCACGGATAAAGAATACACATCGAGTTATCATAATGTAGGAATAAGAAGTTGAGTAAATCAATGGTTAGTAGATCTTCTTAACCCGTAGAACATGGCATTCTTATTCTAATTGAAAATATTTGCATGATAACAGAGTATGGCCTATACGTCCTAATCATCTAAAGAACGGTTGATTGAAATGTTCCAGTGTTATGCATTTTTCTTTCATGAACAAAGGTTGTTCTTTAAATCCTGCCAGCTGGCCCAAGGCTTGCCAGACATAGTAACAATTAATGTGTGCAGAACGGATTCAGAGTATTGTAGTTCATTCATTAATAACAGGTTAATGCAATAACTCGTCACCATAGGTCCCCAGGAAAGAAACATTCAACAATTTGAATATGTTAGTAAACCGGTCGAAAAGTTGCGCAGACGCCGAGCAACTGGACCCTTATGGGTAATAATCATATATTATTCGATACCACTGAATAATGGGATGTTTTAAATAGAGTATGTATTGTGATATCTTTCTTTGCATTATTCTTTAATAGCCTCGTCCGAAGACGAGGCGATAATAAATTGTTATATACCGATCATAGCGGTCCTCTGCACGGAAATCTTTAGTAAAAGGCGAAAGATTTGTGCGTGATGCAGTGAACCCACGGATAAAGAATACCTATCGAGTTATCATAATGTAGGAATAAGAAGTTGAGTAAATCAATGGTTAGTAGATCTTCTTAACCCGTAGAACATGGCATTCTTATTCTAATTAAAAATATTTGCATGATAACAGAGTATGTTCTATACGTCCTAATCATCTAAAGAACGGTTGATTGAAATGTTCCAGTGTTATGCATTTTTCTTTCATGAACAAAGGTTGTTCTTTAAATCCTGCCAGCTTGCCCAAGGCTTGCCAGACATAGTAACAATTAATGTGTGCAGAACGGATTCAGAGTATTGTAGTTCATTCATTAATAACAGGTTAATGCAATAACTCGTCACCATAGGTCCCCAGGAAAGAAACATTCAACAATTTGAATATGTTAGTAAACCGGTCGAAAAGTTGCGCAGACGCCGAGCAACTGGACCCTTATGGGTAATAATCATATATTATTCGATACCACTGAATAATGGGATGTTTTAAATAGAGTATGTATTGTGATATCTTTCTTTGCATTATTCTTTAATAGCCTCGTCCGAAGACGAGGCGATAATAAATTGTTATATACCGATCATAGCGGTCCTCTGCACGGAAATCTTTAGTAAAAGGCGAAAGATTTGTGCGTGATGCAGTGAACCCACGGATAAAGAATACACATCGAGTTATCATAATGTAGGAATAAGAAGTTGAGTAAATCAATGGTTAGTAGATCTTCTTAACCCGTAGAACATGGCATTCTTATTCTAATTAAAAATATTTGCATGATAACAGAGTATGTTCTATACGTCCTAATCATCTAAAGAACGGTTGATTGAAATGTTCCAGTGTTATGCATTTTTCTTTCATGAACAAAGGTTGTTCTTTAAATCCTGCCAGCTTGCCCAAGGCTTGCCAGACATAGTAACAATTAATGTGTGCAGAACGGATTCAGAGTATTGTAGTTCATTCATTAATAACAGGTTAATGCAATAACTCGTCACCATAGGTCCCCAGGAAAGAAACATTCAACAATTTGAATATGTTAGTAAACCGGTCGAAAAGTTGCGCAGACGCCGAGCAACTGGACCCTTATGGGTAATAATCATATATTATTCGATACCACTGAATAATGGGATGTTTTAAATAGAGTATGTATTGTGATATCTTTCTTTGCATTATTCTTTAATAGCCTCGTCCGAAGACGAGGCGATAATAAATTGTTATATACCGATCATAGCGGTCCTCTGCACGGAAATCTTTAGTAAAAGGCGAAAGATTTGTGCGTGATGCAGTGAACCCACGGATAAAGAATACCTATCGAGTTATCATAATGTAGGAATAAGAAGTTGAGTAAATCAATGGTTAGTAGATCTTCTTAACCCGTAGAACATGGCATTCTTATTCTAATTAAAAATATTTGCATGATAACAGAGTATGTTCTATACGTCCTAATCATCTAAAGAACGGTTGATTGAAATGTTCCAGTGTTATGCATTTTTCTTTCATGAACAAAGGTTGTTCTTTAAATCCTGCCAGCTTGCCCAAGGCTTGCCAGACATAGTAACAATTAATGTGTGCAGAACGGATTCAGAGTATTGTAGTTCATTCATTAATAACAGGTTAATGCAATAACTCGTCACCATAGGTCCCCAGGAAAGAAACATTCAACAATTTGAATATGTTAGTAAACCGGTCGAAAAGTTGCGCAGACGCCGAGCAACTGGACCCTTATGGGTAATAATCATATATTATTCGATACCACTGAATAATGGGATGTTTTAAATAGAGTATGTATTGTGATATCTTTCTTTGCATTATTCTTTAATAGCCTCGTCCGAAGACGAGGCGATAATAAATTGTTATATACCGATCATAGCGGTCCTCTGCACGGAAATCTTTAGTAAAAGGCGAAAGATTTGTGCGTGATGCAGTGAACCCACGGATAAAGAATACCTATCGAGTTATCATAATGTAGGAATAAGAAGTTGAGTAAATCAATGGTTAGTAGATCTTCTTAACCCGTAGAACATGGCATTCTTATTCTAATTAAAAATATTTGCATGATAACAGAGTATGTTCTATACGTCCTAATCATCTAAAGAACGGTTGATTGAAATGTTCCAGTGTTATGCATTTTTCTTTCATGAACAAAGGTTGTTCTTTAAATCCTGCCAGCTTGCCCAAGGCTTGCCAGACATAGTAACAATTAATGTGTGCAGAACGGATTCAGAGTATTGTAGTTCATTCATTAATAACAGGTTAATGCAATAACTCGTCACCATAGGTCCCCAGGAAAGAAACATTCAACAATTTGAATATGTTAGTAAACCGGTCGAAAAGTTGCGCAGACGCCGAGCAACTGGACCCTTATGGGTAATAATCATATATTATTCGATACCACTGAATAATGGGATGTTTTAAATAGAGTATGTATTGTGATATCTTTCTTTGCATTATTCTTTAATAGCCTCGTCCGAAGACGAGGCGATAATAAATTGTTATATACCGATCATAGCGGTCCTCTGCACGGAAATCTTTAGTAAAAGGCGAAAGATTTGTGCGTGATGCAGTGAACCCACGGATAAAGAATACACATCGAGTTATCATAATGTAGGAATAAGAAGTTGAGTAAATCAATGGTTAGTAGATCTTCTTAACCCGTAGAACATGGCATTCTTATTCTAATTAAAAATATTTGCATGATAACAGAGTATGTTCTATACGTCCTAATCATCTAAAGAACGGTTGATTGAAATGTTCCAGTGTTATGCATTTTTCTTTCATGAACAAAGGTTGTTCTTTAAATCCTGCCAGCTGGCCCAAGGCTTGCCAGACATAGTAACAATTAATGTGTGCAGAACGGATTCAGAGTATTGTAGTTCATTCATTAATAACAGGTTAATGCAATAACTCGTCACCATAGGTCCCCAGGAAAGAAACATTCAACAATTTGAATATGTTAGTAAACCGGTCGAAAAGTTGCGCAGACGCCGAGCAACTGGACCCTTATGGGTAATAATCATATATTATTCGATACCACTGAATAATGGGATGTTTTAAATAGAGTATGTATTGTGATATCTTTCTTTGCATTACTCTTTAATAGCCTCGTCCGAAGACGAGGCGATAATAAATTGTTATATACCGATCATAGCGGTCCTCTGCACGGAAATCTTTAGTAAAAGGCGAAAGATTTGTGCGTGATGCAGTGAACCCACGGATAAAGAATACACATCGAGGTATCAAAATGTAGGTATAAAGAGTTGAGTAAATCGATGGTTAGTAGATTTTCTTAACCCGTAGAACATGGCATTCTCATTCCAATTACAAATATCTAAATAATAATAGAGAGTAAGTTACAATCATCTACATGTATCAGTGCGCAGGCGACGAGCACAATGAGCATAGAAATACACTCGAGATCTATACAGGATTAAATAAAAGCTACCATGGAAGACGAACTTTCGACAAGACTCTAAACTTGTCTAATATTGTCGAAATTTAACAAGATATTAATTTAATTTTCTCCCTCGTCTTCGGACGATCGAAGCCCTCAAACATGCAAAGAAAGTTTATTATCTTTATATATTACCACGTGCAATAATCATGGATAATAATCAAACAAATTTGATTGTAAACATACAGATTTTGATTACAAGTAGTTAAAAGGTTCCTAGGTTTACTATACTATCAGCAGAAAGAACAAACGATCTGAGGAGCACTTTAGGAGTGAAAAGAGAACTTTTTGCCGTCTAAATCCCAACTTGGTGTCTACATATCAAAATGTTGAAAACTGTCCCATAAATTTATGATTAAAAACGTAAAATTAAAACGTAAAATATAAAAAATTTGGTTGATCGAAATGAAATAATCGTATACTTTTCGATATTACGAAATAATTGGATGTTTAAAAAAAACTATTGTGATATCTTTCTTTGCATTATTCTTTTATAGCCTCGTCCGAAGACGAGGCGATAATAAATTGTTATATACCGATCATAGCAGTCCTCTGCACGGAAATCTTTAGTAAAAGGCGAAAGATTTGTGCGTGATGCAGTGAACCCACGGATAAAGAATACACATCGAGGTATCAAAATGTAGGTATAAAGAGTTGAGTAAATCGATGGTTAGTAGATTTTCTTAACCCGTAGCACATGGCATTCTCATTCCAATTACAAATATCTAAATAATAATAGAGAGTAAGTTACAATCATCTACATGTATCAGTGCGCAGGCGCCGAGCACAATGAGCATAGAAATACACTCGAGATCTATACAGGATTAAATAAAAGCTACCATGGAAGAAGAACTTTCGACAAGACTCTAAACTTGTCTAATATTGTCGACATTTAACAAGATATTTCTCCCTCGTCTTCGGACGATCGAGGCCCTCAAACATGCAAAGAAAGGTTATTATCTTTATGTATTACCACGTGCAATAATCATGGATAATAATCAAACAAATTTGATTGTAACATACAGATTTTGATTACAAGTAGTTAAAAGGTTCCTAGGTTTACTATACTATCAGCAGAAAGAACAAACGATCTAAGGAGCACTTTAGGAGTGAATAGAGAACTTTTTGCCGTCTAAATCCCAACTTGGTGTCTACATATCAAAATGTTGAAAACTGTCCCATAAATTTATGATTAAAAACGTAAAATTAAAACGTAAAATATAAAAAATTTAGTTGATCGAAAGGAAATAATCGTATACTTTTCGATATTACGAAATAATTGGATGTTTTAAATAAACTATTGTGATATCTTTCTTTGCATTATTCTTTTATAGCCTCGTCCGAAGACGAGGCGATAATAAATTGTTATATACCGATCATAGCGGTCCTCTGCACGGAAATCTTTAGTAAAAGGCGAAAGATTTGTGCGTGATGCAGTGAACCCACGGATAAAGAATACACATCGAGTTATCATAATGTAGGAATAAGAAGTTGAGTAAATCAATGGTTAGTAGATCTTCTTAACCCGTAGAACATGGCATTCTTATTCTAATTGAAAATATTTGCATGATAACAGAGTATGGCCTATACGTCCTAATCATCTAAAGAACGGTTGATTGAAATGTTCCAGTGTTATGCATTTTTCTTTCATGAACAAAGGTTGTTCTTTAAATCCTGCCAGCTTGCCCAAGGCTTGCCAGACATAGCAACAATTAATGTGTGCAGAACGGATTCAGAGTATTGTAGTTCATTCATTAATAGCAGGTTAATGCAATAACTCGTCACCATAGGTCCCCAGGAAAGAAACATTCAACAATTTGAATATGTTAGTAAACCGGTCGAAAAGTTGCGCAGACGCCGAGCAACTGGACCCTTATGGGTAATAATCATATATTATTCGATACCACTGAATAATGGGATGTTTTAAATAAAGTATGTATTGTGATATCTTTCTTTGCATTATTCTTTAATAGCCTCGTCCGAAGACGAGGCGATAATAAATTGTTATATACCGATCATAGCGGTCCTCTGCACGGAAATCTTTAGTAAAAGGCGAAAGATTTGTGCGTGATGCAGTGAACCCACGGATAAAGAATACACATCGAGTTATCATAATGTAGGAATAAGAAGTTGAGTAAATCAATGGTTAGTAGATCTTCTTAACCCGTAGAACATGGCATTCTTATTCTAATTGAAAATATTTGCATGATAACAGAGTATGGCCTATACGTCCTAATCATCTAAAGAACGGTTGATTGAAATGTTCCAGTGTTATGCATTTTTCTTTCATGAACAAAGGTTGTTCTTTAAATCCTGCCAGCTGGCCCAAGGCTTGCCAGACATAGTAACAATTAATGTGTGCAGAACGGATTCAGAGTATTGTAGTTCATTCATTAATAACAGGTTAATGCAATAACTCGTCACCATAGGTCCCCAGGAAAGAAACATTCAACAATTTGAATATGTTAGTAAACCGGTCGAAAAGTTGCGCAGACGCCGAGCAACTGGACCCTTATGGGTAATAATCATATATTATTCGATACCACTGAATAATGGGATGTTTTAAATAGAGTATGTATTGTGATATCTTTCTTTGCATTATTCTTTAATAGCCTCGTCCGAAGACGAGGCGATAATAAATTGTTATATACCGATCATAGCGGTCCTCTGCACGGAAATCTTTAGTAAAAGGCGAAAGATTTGTGCGTGATGCAGTGAACCCACGGATAAAGAATACCTATCGAGTTATCATAATGTAGGAATAAGAAGTTGAGTAAATCAATGGTTAGTAGATCTTCTTAACCCGTAGAACATGGCATTCTTATTCTAATTAAAAATATTTGCATGATAACAGAGTATGTTCTATACGTCCTAATCATCTAAAGAACGGTTGATTGAAATGTTCCAGTGTTATGCATTTTTCTTTCATGAACAAAGGTTGTTCTTTAAATCCTGCCAGCTTGCCCAAGGCTTGCCAGACATAGTAACAATTAATGTGTGCAGAACGGATTCAGAGTATTGTAGTTCATTCATTAATAACAGGTTAATGCAATAACTCGTCACCATAGGTCCCCAGGAAAGAAACATTCAACAATTTGAATATGTTAGTAAACCGGTCGAAAAGTTGCGCAGACGCCGAGCAACTGGACCCTTATGGGTAATAATCATATATTATTCGATACCACTGAATAATGGGATGTTTTAAATAGAGTATGTATTGTGATATCTTTCTTTGCATTATTCTTTAATAGCCTCGTCCGAAGACGAGGCGATAATAAATTGTTATATACCGATCATAGCGGTCCTCTGCACGGAAATCTTTAGTAAAAGGCGAAAGATTTGTGCGTGATGCAGTGAACCCACGGATAAAGAATACACATCGAGTTATCATAATGTAGGAATAAGAAGTTGAGTAAATCAATGGTTAGTAGATCTTCTTAACCCGTAGAACATGGCATTCTTATTCTAATTAAAAATATTTGCATGATAACAGAGTATGTTCTATACGTCCTAATCATCTAAAGAACGGTTGATTGAAATGTTCCAGTGTTATGCATTTTTCTTTCATGAACAAAGGTTGTTCTTTAAATCCTGCCAGCTTGCCCAAGGCTTGCCAGACATAGTAACAATTAATGTGTGCAGAACGGATTCAGAGTATTGTAGTTCATTCATTAATAACAGGTTAATGCAATAACTCGTCACCATAGGTCCCCAGGAAAGAAACATTCAACAATTTGAATATGTTAGTAAACCGGTCGAAAAGTTGCGCAGACGCCGAGCAACTGGACCCTTATGGGTAATAATCATATATTATTCGATACCACTGAATAATGGGATGTTTTAAATAGAGTATGTATTGTGATATCTTTCTTTGCATTATTCTTTAATAGCCTCGTCCGAAGACGAGGCGATAATAAATTGTTATATACCGATCATAGCGGTCCTCTGCACGGAAATCTTTAGTAAAAGGCGAAAGATTTGTGCGTGATGCAGTGAACCCACGGATAAAGAATACACATCGAGGTATCAAAATGTAGGTATAAAGAGTTGAGTAAATCGATGGTTAGTAGATTTTCTTAACCCGTAGAACATGGCATTCTCATTCCAATTACAAATATCTAAATAATAATAGAGAGTAAGTTACAATCATCTACATGTATCAGTGCGCAGGCGACGAGCACAATGAGCATAGAAATACACTCGAGATCTATACAGGATTAAATAAAAGCTACCATGGAAGACGAACTTTCGACAAGACTCTAAACTTGTCTAATATTGTCGAAATTTAACAAGATATTAATTTAATTTTCTCCCTCGTCTTCGGACGATCGAAGCCCTCAAACATGCAAAGAAAGTTTATTATCTTTATATATTACCACGTGCAATAATCATGGATAATAATCAAACAAATTTGATTGTAAACATACAGATTTTGATTACAAGTAGTTAAAAGGTTCCTAGGTTTACTATACTATCAGCAGAAAGAACAAACGATCTGAGGAGCACTTTAGGAGTGAAAAGAGAACTTTTTGCCGTCTAAATCCCAACTTGGTGTCTACATATCAAATTGTTGAAAACTGTCCCATAAATTTATGATTAAAAACGTAAAATTAAAACGTAAAATATAAACAATTTGGTTGATAGAAAGGAAATAATCGTATACTTTTCGATATTACGAAATAATTGGATGTTTTAAATAAACTATTGTGATATCTTTCTTTGATTTATTCTTTTATAGCCTCGTCCGAAGACGAGGCGATAATAAATTGTTATATACCGATCATAGCGGTCCTCTGCACGGAAATCTTTAGTAAAAGGCGAAAGATTTGTGCGTGATGCAGTGAACCCACGGATAAAGAATACACATCGAGTTATCAAAATGTAGGAATAAGAAGTTGAGTAAATCAATGGTTAGTAGATCTTTTTAACCCGTAGAACATGGCATTCTTATTCTAATTAAAAATATTTGCATGATAACAGAGTATGGCCTATACGTCCTAATCATCTAAAGACCGGTTGATTGAAATGTTCCAGTGTTATGCATTTTTCTTTCATGAACAAAGGTTGTTCTTTAAATCCTGCCAGCTTGCCCAAGGCTTGCCAGACATAGCAACAATTAATGTGTGCAGAACGGATTCAGAGTATTGTAGTTCATTCATTAATAACAGGTTAATGCAATAACTCGTCACCATAGGTCCCCAGGAAAGAAACATTCATCAATTTGAATATGTTAGTAAACCGGTCGAAAAGTTGCGCAGACGCCGAGCAACTTGACCCTTATGGGTAATAATCATATATTATTCGATACCACTGAATAATGGGATGTTTTAAATAGAGTATGTATTGTGATATCTTTCTTTGCATTATTCTTTAATAGCCTCGTCCGAAGACGAGGCGATAATAAATTGTTATATACCGATCATAACGGTCCTCTGCACGGAAATCTTTAGTAAAAGGCGAAAGATTTGTGCGTGATGCAGTGAACCCACGGATAAAGAATACACATCGAGGTATCAAAATGTAGGTATAAAGAGTTGAGTAAATCGATGGTTAGTAGATTTTCTTAACCCGTAGAACATGGCATTCTCATTCCAATTACAAATATCTAAATAATAATAGAGAGTAAGTTACAATCATCTACATGTATCAGTGCGCAGGCGCCGAGCACAATGAGCATAGAAATACACTCGAGATCTATACAGGATTAAATAAAAGCTACCATGGAAGACGAACTTTCGACAAGACTCTAAACTTGTCTAATATTGTCGACATTTAACAAGATATTTCTCCCTCGTCTTCGGACGATCGAGGCCCTCAAACATGCAAAGAAAGGTTATTATCTTTATATATTACCACGTGCAATAATCATGGATAATAATCAAACAAATTTGATTGTAACATACAGATTTTGATTACAAGTAGTTAAAAGGTTCCTAGGTTTACTATACTATCAGCAGAAAGAACAAACGTTCTAAGGAGCACTTTAGGAGTGAAAAGAGAACTTTTTGCCGTCTAAATCCCAACTTGGTGTCTACATAATTTATCAAAATGTTGAAAACTGTCCCATAAATTTATGATTAAAAACGTAAAATTAAAACGTATAATATAAAAAATTTAGTTGATCGAAAGGAAATAATCGTATACTTTTCGATATTACGAAATAATTGGATGTTTTAAATAAACTAATGTGATAACTTTCTTTGCATTATTCTTTTATAGCCTCGTCCGAAGACGAGGCGATAATAAATTGTTATATACCGATCATAGCGGTCCTCTGCACGGAAATCTTTAGTAAAAGGCGAAAGATTTGTGCGTGATGCAGTGAACCCACGGATAAAGAATACACATCGAGTTATCAAAATGTAGGAATAAGAAGTTGAGTAAATCGATGGTTAGTAGATTTTCTTAACCCGTAGAACATGGCATTCTTATTCTAATTAAAAATATTTGCATGATAACAGAGTATGTTCTATACGTCCTAATCATCTAAAGACCGGTTGATTGAAATGTTCCAGTGTTATGCATTTTTCTTTCATGAACAAAGGTTGTTCTTTAAATCCTGCCAGCTTGCCCAAGGCTTGCCAGACATAGCAACAATTAATGTGTGCAGAACGGATTCAGAGTATTGTAGTTCATTCATTAATAGCAGGTTAATGCAATAACTCGTCACCATAGGTCCCCAGGAAAGAAACATTCATCAATTTGAATATGTTAGTAAACCGGTCGAAAAGTTGCGCAGACGCCGAGCAACTGGACCCTTATGAGAAATAATCATATATTATTCGATACCATTGAATAATGGGATGTTTTAAATAGAGTATGTATTGTGATATCTTTCTTTGCATTATTCTTTGATAGCCTCGTCCGAAGACGAGGCGATAATAAATTGTTATATACCGATCATAGCGGTCCTCTGCACGGAAATCTTTAGTAAAAGGCGAAAGATTTGTGCGTGATGCAGTGAACCCACGGATAAAGAATACACATCGAGTTATCAAAATGTAGGAATAAGAAGTTGAGTAAATCGATGGTTAGTAGATTTTCTTAACCCGTAGAACATGGCATTCTTATTCTAATTAAAAATATTTGCATGATAACAGAGTATGTTCTATACGTCCTAATCATCTAAAGACCGGTTGATTGAAATGTTCCAGTGTTATGCATTTTTCTTTCATGAACAAAGGTTGTTCTTTAAATCCTGCCAGCTTGCCCAAGGCTTGCCAGACATAGCAACAATTAATGTGTGCAGAACGGATTCAGAGTATTGTAGTTCATTCATTAATAGCAGGTTAATGCAATAACTCGTCACCATAGGTCCCCAGGAAAGAAACATTCATCAATTTGAATATGTTAGTAAACCGGTCGAAAAGTTGCGCAGACGCCGAGCAACTGGACCCTTATGAGAAATAATCATATATTATTCGATACCATTGAATAATGGGATGTTTTAAATAGAGTATGTATTGTGATATCTTTCTTTGCATTATTCTTTGATAGCCTCGTCCGAAGACGAGGCGATAATAAATTGTTATATACCGATCATAGCGGTCCTCTGCACGGAAATCTTTAGTAAAAGGCGAAAGATTTGTGCGTGATGCAGTGAACCCACGGATAAAGAATACACATCGAGGTATCAAAATGTAGGTATAAAGAGTTGAGTAAATCGATGGTTAGTAGATTTTCTTAACCCGTAGAACATGGCATTCTCATTCCAATTAAAAATATCTAAATAATAATAGAGAGTAAGTTACAATCATCTACATGTATCAGTGCGCAGGCGCCGAGCACAATGAGCATAGAAATACACTCGAGATCTATACAGGATTAAATAAAAGCTACCATGGAAGACGAACTTTCGACAAGACTCTAAACTTGTCTAATATTGTCGAAATTTAACAAGATATTAATTTAATTTTCTCCCTCGTCTTCGGACGATCGAAGCCCTCAAACATGCAAAGAAAGTTTATTATCTTTATATATTACCACGTGCAATAATCATGGATAATAATCAAACAAATTTGATTGTAAACATACAGATTTTGATTACAAGTAGTTAAAAGGTTCCTAGGTTTACTATACTATCAGCAGAAAGAACAAACGATCTAAGGAGCACTTTAGGAGTGAAAAGAGAACTTTTTGCCGTCTAAATCCCAACTTGGTGTCTACATATCAAAATGTTGAAAACTGTCCCATAAATTTATGATTAAAAACGTAAAATTAAAACGTAAAATATAAAAAATTTAGTTGATCAAAAGGAAATAATCGTATACTTTTCGATATTACGAAATAATTGGATGTTTTAAATAAACTATTGTGATATCTTTCTTTGCATTATTCTTTTATAGCCTCGTCCGAAGACGAGGCGATAATAAATTGTTATATACCGATCATAGCGGTCCGCTGCACGGAAATCTTTAGTAAAAGGCGAAAGATTTGTGCGTGATGCAGTGAACCCACGGATAAAGAATACACATCGAGTTATCATAATGTAGGAATAAGAAGTTGAGTAAATCAATGGTTAGTAGATCTTCTTAACCCGTAGAACATGGCATTCTTATTCTAATTGAAAATATTTGCATGATAACAGAGTATGGCCTATACGTCCTAATCATCTAAAGAACGGTTGATTGAAATGTTCCAGTGTTATGCATTTTTCTTTCATGAACAAAGGTTGTTCTTTAAATCCTGCCAGCTTGCCCAAGGCTTGCCAGACATAGCAACAATTAATGTGTGCAGAACGGATTCAGAGTATTGTAGTTCATTCATTAATAGCAGGTTAATGCAATAACTCGTCACCATAGGTCCCCAGGAAAGAAACATTCATCAATTTGAATATGTTAGTAAACCGGTCGAAAAGTTGCGCAGACGCCGAGCAACTGGACCCTTATGAGAAATAATCATATATTATACGATACCACGGAATAATGGGATGTTTTAAATAAAGTATGTATTGTGATATCTTTCTTTGCATTATTCTTTGATAGCCTCGTCCGAAGACGAGGCGATAATAAATTGTTATATACCGATCATAGCGGTCCTCTGCACGGAAATCTTTAGTAAAAGGCGAAAGATTTGTGCGTGATGCAGTGAACCCACGGATAAAGAATACACATCGAGTTATCAAAATGTAGGAATAAGAAGTTGAGTAAATCAATGGTTAGTAGATCTTTTTAACCCGTAGAACATGGCATTCTTATTCTAATTAAAAATATTTGCATGATAACAGAGTATGGCCTATACGTCCTAATCATCTAAAGACCGGTTGATTGAAATGTTCCAGTGTTATGCATTTTTCTTTCATGAACAAAGGTTGTTCTTTAAATCCTGCCAGCTTGCCCAAGGCTTGCCAGACATAGCAACAATTAATGTGTGCAGAACGGATTCAGAGTATTGTAGTTCATTCATTAATAACAGGTTAATGCAATAACTCGTCACCATAGGTCCCCAGGAAAGAAACATTCATCAATTTGAATATGTTAGTAAACCGGTCGAAAAGTTGCGCAGACGCCGAGCAACTTGACCCTTATGGGTAATAATCATATATTATTCGATACCACTGAATAATGGGATGTTTTAAATAGAGTATGTATTGTGATATCTTTCTTTGCATTATTCTTTAATAGCCTCGTCCGAAGACGAGGCGATAATAAATTGTTATATACCGATCATAACGGTCCTCTGCACGGAAATCTTTAGTAAAAGGCGAAAGATTTGTGCGTGATGCAGTGAACCCACGGATAAAGAATACACATCGAGGTATCAAAATGTAGGTATAAAGAGTTGAGTAAATCGATGGTTAGTAGATTTTCTTAACCCGTAGAACATGGCATTCTCATTCCAATTACAAATATCTAAATAATAATAGAGAGTAAGTTACAATCATCTACATGTATCAGTGCGCAGGCGCCGAGCACAATGAGCATAGAAATACACTCGAGATCTATACAGGATTAAATAAAAGCTACCATGGAAGACGAACTTTCGACAAGACTCTAAACTTGTCTAATATTGTCGACATTTAACAAGATATTTCTCCCTCGTCTTCGGACGATCGAGGCCCTCAAACATGCAAAGAAAGGTTATTATCTTTATATATTACCACGTGCAATAATCATGGATAATAATCAAACAAATTTGATTGTAACATACAGATTTTGATTACAAGTAGTTAAAAGGTTCCTAGGTTTACTATACTATCAGCAGAAAGAACAAACGTTCTAAGGAGCACTTTAGGAGTGAAAAGAGAACTTTTTGCCGTCTAAATCCCAACTTGGTGTCTACATAATTTATCAAAATGTTGAAAACTGTCCCATAAATTTATGATTAAAAACGTAAAATTAAAACGTATAATATAAAAAATTTAGTTGATCGAAAGGAAATAATCGTATACTTTTCGATATTACGAAATAATTGGATGTTTTAAATAAACTAATGTGATAACTTTCTTTGCATTATTCTTTTATAGCCTCGTCCGAAGACGAGGCGATAATAAATTGTTATATACCGATCATAGCGGTCCTCTGCACGGAAATCTTTAGTAAAAGGCGAAAGATTTGTGCGTGATGCAGTGAACCCACGGATAAAGAATACACATCGAGTTATCAAAATGTAGGAATAAGAAGTTGAGTAAATCGATGGTTAGTAGATTTTCTTAACCCGTAGAACATGGCATTCTTATTCTAATTAAAAATATTTGCATGATAACAGAGTATGTTCTATACGTCCTAATCATCTAAAGACCGGTTGATTGAAATGTTCCAGTGTTATGCATTTTTCTTTCATGAACAAAGGTTGTTCTTTAAATCCTGCCAGCTTGCCCAAGGCTTGCCAGACATAGCAACAATTAATGTGTGCAGAACGGATTCAGAGTATTGTAGTTCATTCATTAATAGCAGGTTAATGCAATAACTCGTCACCATAGGTCCCCAGGAAAGAAACATTCATCAATTTGAATATGTTAGTAAACCGGTCGAAAAGTTGCGCAGACGCCGAGCAACTGGACCCTTATGAGAAATAATCATATATTATTCGATACCATTGAATAATGGGATGTTTTAAATAGAGTATGTATTGTGATATCTTTCTTTGCATTATTCTTTGATAGCCTCGTCCGAAGACGAGGCGATAATAAATTGTTATATACCGATCATAGCGGTCCTCTGCACGGAAATCTTTAGTAAAAGGCGAAAGATTTGTGCGTGATGCAGTGAACCCACGGATAAAGAATACACATCGAGTTATCAAAATGTAGGAATAAGAAGTTGAGTAAATCGATGGTTAGTAGATTTTCTTAACCCGTAGAACATGGCATTCTTATTCTAATTAAAAATATTTGCATGATAACAGAGTATGTTCTATACGTCCTAATCATCTAAAGACCGGTTGATTGAAATGTTCCAGTGTTATGCATTTTTCTTTCATGAACAAAGGTTGTTCTTTAAATCCTGCCAGCTTGCCCAAGGCTTGCCAGACATAGCAACAATTAATGTGTGCAGAACGGATTCAGAGTATTGTAGTTCATTCATTAATAGCAGGTTAATGCAATAACTCGTCACCATAGGTCCCCAGGAAAGAAACATTCATCAATTTGAATATGTTAGTAAACCGGTCGAAAAGTTGCGCAGACGCCGAGCAACTGGACCCTTATGAGAAATAATCATATATTATTCGATACCATTGAATAATGGGATGTTTTAAATAGAGTATGTATTGTGATATCTTTCTTTGCATTATTCTTTGATAGCCTCGTCCGAAGACGAGGCGATAATAAATTGTTATATACCGATCATAGCGGTCCTCTGCACGGAAATCTTTAGTAAAAGGCGAAAGATTTGTGCGTGATGCAGTGAACCCACGGATAAAGAATACACATCGAGGTATCAAAATGTAGGTATAAAGAGTTGAGTAAATCGATGGTTAGTAGATTTTCTTAACCCGTAGAACATGGCATTCTCATTCCAATTAAAAATATCTAAATAATAATAGAGAGTAAGTTACAATCATCTACATGTATCAGTGCGCAGGCGCCGAGCACAATGAGCATAGAAATACACTCGAGATCTATACAGGATTAAATAAAAGCTACCATGGAAGACGAACTTTCGACAAGACTCTAAACTTGTCTAATATTGTCGAAATTTAACAAGATATTAATTTAATTTTCTCCCTCGTCTTCGGACGATCGAAGCCCTCAAACATGCAAAGAAAGTTTATTATCTTTATATATTACCACGTGCAATAATCATGGATAATAATCAAACAAATTTGATTGTAAACATACAGATTTTGATTACAAGTAGTTAAAAGGTTCCTAGGTTTACTATACTATCAGCAGAAAGAACAAACGATCTAAGGAGCACTTTAGGAGTGAAAAGAGAACTTTTTGCCGTCTAAATCCCAACTTGGTGTCTACATATCAAAATGTTGAAAACTGTCCCATAAATTTATGATTAAAAACGTAAAATTAAAACGTAAAATATAAAAATTTAGTTGATCAAAAGGAAATAATCGTATACTTTTCGATATTACGAAATAATTGGATGTTTTAAATAAACTATTGTGATATCTTTCTTTGCATTATTCTTTTATAGCCTCGTCCGAAGACGAGGCGATAATAAATTGTTATATACCGATCATAGCGGTCCGCTGCACGGAAATCTTTAGTAAAAGGCGAAAGATTTGTGCGTGATGCAGTGAACCCACGGATAAAGAATACACATCGAGTTATCATAATGTAGGAATAAGAAGTTGAGTAAATCAATGGTTAGTAGATCTTCTTAACCCGTAGAACATGGCATTCTTATTCTAATTGAAAATATTTGCATGATAACAGAGTATGGCCTATACGTCCTAATCATCTAAAGAACGGTTGATTGAAATGTTCCAGTGTTATGCATTTTTCTTTCATGAACAAAGGTTGTTCTTTAAATCCTGCCAGCTTGCCCAAGGCTTGCCAGACATAGCAACAATTAATGTGTGCAGAACGGATTCAGAGTATTGTAGTTCATTCATTAATAGCAGGTTAATGCAATAACTCGTCACCATAGGTCCCCAGGAAAGAAACATTCATCAATTTGAATATGTTAGTAAACCGGTCGAAAAGTTGCGCAGACGCCGAGCAACTGGACCCTTATGAGAAATAATCATATATTATACGATACCACGGAATAATGGGATGTTTTAAATAAAGTATGTATTGTGATATCTTTCTTTGCATTATTCTTTGATAGCCTCGTCCGAAGACGAGGCGATAATAAATTGTTATATACCGATCATAGCGGTCCTCTGCACGGAAATCTTTAGTAAAAGGCGAAAGATTTGTGCGTGATGCAGTGAACCCACGGATAAAGAATACACATCGAGTTATCAAAATGTAGGAATAAGAAGTTGAGTAAATCGATGGTTAGTAGATTTTCTTAACCCGTAGAACATGGCATTCTTATTCTAATTAAAAATATTTGCATGATAACAGAGTATGTTCTATACGTCCTAATCATCTAAAGAACGGTTGATTGAAATGTTCCAGTGTTATGCATTTTTCTTTCATGAACAAAGGTTGTTCTTTAAATCCTGCCAGCTTGCCCAAGGCTTGCCAGACATAGCAACAATTAATGTGTGCAGAACGGATTCAGAGTATTGTAGTTCATTCATTAATAACAGGTTAATGCAATAACTCGTTACCATAGGTCCCCAGGAAAGAAACATTCATCAATTTGAATATGTTAGTAAACCGGTCGAAAAGTTGCGCAGACGCCGAGCAACTGGACCCTTATGGGTAATAATCATATATTATTCGATACCACTGAATAATGGGATGTTTTAAATAGAGTATGTATTGTGATATCTTTCTTTGCATTATTCTTTAATAGCCTCGTCCGAAGACGAGGCGATAATAAATTGTTATATACCGATCATAGCGGTCCTCTGCACGGAAATCTTTAGTAAAAGGCGAAAGATTTGTGCGTGATGCAGTGAACCCACGGATAAAGAATACACATCGAGGTATCAAAATGTAGGTATAAAGAGTTGAGTAAATCGATGGTTAGTAGATTTTCTTAACCCGTAGAAAATGGCATTCTCATTCCAATTACAAATATCTAAATAATAATAGAGAGTAAGTTACAATCATCTACATGTATCAGTGCGCAGGCGCCGAGCACAATGAGCATAGAAATACACTCGAGATCTATACAGGATTAAATAAAAGCTACCATGGAAGACGAACTTTCGACAAGACTCTAAACTTGTCTAATATTGTCGACATTTAACAAGATATTTCTTCCTCGTCTTCGGACGATCGAGGCCCTCAAACATGCAAAGAAAGGTTATTATCTTTATATATTACCACGTGCAATAATCATGGATAATAATCAAACAAATTTGATTGTAACATACAGATTTTGATTACAAGTAGTTAAAAGGTTCCTAGGTTTACTATACTATCAGCAGAAAGAACAAACGATCTAAGGAGCACTTTAGGAGTGAAAAGAGAACTTTTTGCCGTCTAAATCCCAACTTGGTGTCTACATATCAAAATGTTGAAAACTGTCCCATAAATTTATGATTAACAACGTAAAATTAAAACGTAAAATATAAAAAATTTAGTTGATCGAAAGGAAATAATCGTATACTTTTCGATATTACGAAATAATTGGATGTTTTAAATAAACTATTGTGATATCTTTCTTTGCATTATTCTTTTATAGCCTCGTCCGAAGACGAGGCGATAATAAATTGTTATATACCGATCATAGCGGTCCTCTGCACGGAAATCTTTAGTAAAAGGCGAAAGATTTGTGCGTGATGCAGTGAACCCACGGATAAAGAATACACATCGAGTTATCAAAATGTAGGAATAAGAAGTTGAGTAAATCAATGGTTAGTAGATCTTCTTAACCCGTAGAACATGGCATTCTTATTCTAATTGAAAATATTTGCATGATAACAGAGTATGGCCTATACGTCCTAATCATCTAAAGAACGGTTGATTGAAATGTTCCAGTGTTATGCATTTTTCTTTCATGAACAAAGGTTGTTCTTTAAATCCTGCCAGCTTGCCCAAGGCTTGCCAGACATAGCAACAATTAATGTGTGCAGAACGGATTCAGAGTAATGTAGTTCATTCATTAATAGCAGGTTAATGCAATAACTCGTCACCATAGGTCCCCAGGAAAGAAACATTCATCAATTTGAATATGTTAGTAAACCGGTCGAAAAGTTGCGCAGACGCCGAGCAACTGGACCCTTATGGGTAATAATCATATATTATTCGATACCACTGAATAATGGGATGTTTTAAATAGAGTATGTATTGTGATATCTTTCTTTGCATTATTCTTTGATAGCCTCGTCCGAAGACGAGGCGATAATAAATCGTTATATACCGATCACTAGCTGGACCCGCGGAAATCCGCGGGATTCTAGAGGGGGGCGGGGGTGTAAATAGATATATAGAGACTGTCTAAATTAAAACCACCAAGAACTTTATTTGCCATTCAAGCCATTAAAAAAATAAACTTGTTTAGCGTCCCCGCCCGCTTCCTTTTTGGGGGCCGCCTCCTATTTATTTATTTTTTGATTTTCTTTTTGATTTTTTTTTTTTTGATTTTTTTTTTTTAAAGAAAATAAAACAGCGTCCCCGTCCGCTTCCTTTTTGGGGGCCGCCTCCTATTTTTTTTTTTTTTTTTTTTAATTTTATTTTGGATTTTTTTTGGATTTTTTGAAAGAAAAAAAACATGAAAAGCACTGCTAAAATGTATTTCTGATTAAAAAAGAAGAAAATAACTGTAATAGAAGCAGGACCCGCGGAATACCTAAGGGGGGGGGGAAGGGTGTAAATAGATATATAAATTAAAACCACCAAGAACTGTATTTGCAAATTAGAGGAAACCATAAGTTCCTACCCAACTTTATTTGCCATTTGAGGACACCATAAGTCTAACTTGTTGGTATTCACATTGAAAAATCCACGGGATTATAGGGGGTTGGGGGGGGGGGGGCTGTAAAATGTTAATAGATATATATGCGCTCTCAAAAATAATATTGATTTAAATACAAACAAAATTAAGGTTAATTTAGGTTACGTTAGATTTTATATAATTTAACACCCTTTTTTTTCTTTGGAACATTTTTTTCTTTTTTTATTTTCATTTTTATTTCTCTTTCTTGTATATGATTACTTTTTATTTATTTTTTCATTTTCTTCTCTTTTTATTTATATTTTACTTGTAAAAATATAAACCTTTTCTTTGCCGTTTAATGTAGCGTTTTGATTTTTTTTTTATCTGTACCATGTAATAAAAATTAAAAATTGGAAGAAAAAAGTGAAATCAGATATTTGTAATTAAAATTTGTTGCAGATAATTTATAATTTAATTTCGTTTTCACTTTCGTTATTTATGATTATTGTCTTCAATTGTTCCTATCCATATTCTCACTTTCGCCGCCTCCTATTTTTTTTTTTTTTTTTTTTTTTTTTAATAGGGTCTTTAGTCTATATATATATATTTTTTTTTTTTTTTTTTTTTGAAAGAAAAAAAACAGCGTCACCGCCCGTTTCCTTTTTGGGGGCCGCCTCCTATTTTTTTTTGTTTTTTTTGTTGAATTTTTTGAAAGAAAAAAAACATGAAAACACTGCTAAAATGTATTTCCGACTTAAAAAAAAAAAAAAAAAAATTGTCGGCCGCCATCTTGAAAAATAGCCCGAAGGTCAGGGAAAATGTACGGAGCGGCCATTTTGAAAGTAAAAAAAAAAAAAGGGCCTCCTCCCCATTTTTCGAAAAAACAGGACGCTAAACATGTTTTGTTTTTAATTTGGCCTTATTTAAAAAAAAAAAACGATCCAACTGTACCGGTAGTTATTCTTTAAGCCACTGGAACTGCGTAAGTGTGGCGTACCGGCTACGCAGAAATTAGGCTGCGTATTAATGGGAAAAAAGTCCCTGCGTAGGTTATGCGTAGGCTGGCGTACGGGTTTGCTTATGGTTGCTTACTGTGTTGAAAGCTTTTACTGCTTTGTCGATCTGGCGTAGGGTAGCGTACTGTTGCGTAGGCATGTAGCATAGTGTTGCGTAAAAAGACGTACTTTCTACGTCAAGTTTCTATGCCTAAAGTACGCGAAAAAATTAAACATGTTGAATTGTTTTTGTTCATCTTGCGTACCCCTTTCCGTCCCTCAGCATATAGTAACGTAGGACAGCGTAGGTGGTACGCAACACTACGCAACTCTACGTATTGACCCACGCCAATTAGTGACCCGCAGGTGTCACAAATAAAGTATTAAAAAAATGCTCATCTGACCCTAATTAAACGCCTAAAACCCCCAAGCTTTCGGGGGTTTATGGCCCCTTGAAACCCGTGGACCCCACGCCTATATTATATATACACTCAACTCGCTGCGATCTGATCTCTCCCCCCCCCCCCCCACTTTGAAGAACATAACCCCCTGAGCTTTTGGGGGTTAATGACCCCTTGTAACCCATGGACCCCACGCCTATATTATATATACACTCAACTCAGGACCCATTCTAGAGGGGGGCGCAGGCAAAAAATTAAGTTTTTCATTTCTGGGGCTCCATTTCAAATTTTCGGAAAATTTTCGGGGGCTACTTTTTCAACTTTTGGGGGTTCTTTTTTCTGGGGCTACTTTTTCATTAATTCATAAAAGGATAGGCCTACACTTTGTTGAGATTTGTTTAGTAGGCTAAGGTTTGAGGCTTCCTACATCCTACTTCATAATTGCCTATTTAAAAAAAAAAAAAAAATCTCTAGTTCAATAACTAAGTTTTCATGCATTGATTTGATGCAAGAATTGTAACATAATAATAGTTCCTAGATTGTGATTATTTCTGACCATGAATTTCGATAATCATTTTTCAAAGTAAAATTTTCATAAGAAAATATCAGACAGTCGTTTAAAAACGTAGACATTATTTATAGTAATACTTTTACTAATTCTAAGCTCAGGTTTCGTAAATCTATTCACGAAACTATATTGAAATCGCGGCAATAATGATGCAAACCAACAGATAACAATTTCAAAGTGTCAAATCTCTTCGACTCGAGCTCAGCTGAACTCACACACACTTCAGCGTAACTCCAGCAAGCTCGAACACCGGCGCCGCAGGCGTCGGACGCCTGCGGTGCCCGGTGCCGGTGTTGAAGCTTCCCAAGCAGCGCAGCTAGCTGCACTGTGTGTTGAATGAAAGCAGCTTGCGACTCAACTGTCAGTCCATTGGTTTTCTTGTGAAAACTTTCCTTTAGAAAATGATAATCAAAATTGAGTACACATGGCCGTAATAATCACAAAATAAGCTTTGATTTCATACCTCCATTCACGAAAACTATATAAAAATCGCGGCAATCATGATGGAAATAGGTCTCTAAGTTTGGACGTCGACGGGAATTAGCCCAGTGTATCTCGCTTGTGCAGGTACCGCTTGTGCAGTGCAGTGCAGCTAGTACAAAGCACATCCTATAGAAAGATACCTAACACGGGGTAAGTCATACCCATTCAGCGTGCATTTATTACGCAACTTAATGTGAGTGGATGGTCATCGGTCGTGTGTCTACGGATGCAATGTTGAATATCCATGAGGTATCTCTGTCGTCACGCATATCGTGCATTATGCATGTCGCGTCTGTTTTCGCCCTGGACGTCGACACGGAGGAGGACCTCGGGCGGAGTATAGCCAATTCCACAGAGTAGACTCTCCCGCGGACGATGGCACCGGGCACGGGTGCCCCGAGGGCAGGGTTCGGGAGGAGATAGCCGCACCAACTTGGGTCGGCGATCTCATTAAAAAAACAATAGAATACAAAGGCTCGCCGAGACGTCGCGCCCCCCGCGGAGCCTTAGCGTATTATTATTATAGATAGCGGTCCTCTGCACGGAAATCTTTAGTAAAAGGCGAAAGATTTGTGCGTGATGCAGTGAACCCACGGATAAAGAATACACATCGAGTTATCAAAATGTAGGAATAAGAAGTTGAGTAAATCGATGGTTAGTAGATTTTCTTAACCCGTAGAACATGGCATTCTTATTCTAATTAAAAATATTTGCATGATAACAGAGTATGTTCTATACGTCCTAATCATCTAAAGACCGGTTGATTGAAATGTTCCAGTGTTATGCATTTTTCTTTCATGAACAAAGGTTGTTCTTTAAATCCTGCCAGCTTGCCCAAGGCTTGCCAGACATAGCAACAATTAATGTGTGCAGAACGGATTCAGAGTGTTGTAGTTCATTCATTAATAACAGGTTAATGCCATAACTCGTCACCATAGGTCCCCAGGAAAGAAACATTCATCAATTTGAATATGTTAGTAAACCGGTCGAAAAGTTGCGCAGACGCGGAGCAACTGGACCCCGAGCAACTGGACCCTTATGGGAAATAATCATATATTATTCGATACCACGGAATAATGGGATGTTTTAAATAAAGTATGTATTGTGATATCTTTCTTTGCATTATTCTTTGATAGCCTCGTCCGAAGACGAGGCGATAATAAATTGTTATATACCGATCATAGCGGTCCTCTGCACGGAAATCTTTAGTAAAAGGCGAAAGATTTGTGCGTGATGCAGTGAACCCACGGATAAAGAATACACATCGAGTTATCAAAATGTAGGAATAAGAAGTTGAGTAAATCGATGGTTAGTAGATTTTCTTAACCCGTAGAACATGGCATTCTTATTCTAATTAAAAATATTTGCATGATAACAGAGTATGTTCTATACGTCCTAATCATCTAAAGACCGGTTGATTGAAATGTTCCAGTGTTATGCATTTTTCTTTCATGAACAAAGGTTGTTCTTTAAATCCTGCCAGCTTGCCCAAGGCTTGCCAGACATAGCAACAATTAATGTGTGCAGAACGGATTCAGAGTATTGTAGTTCATTCATTAATAACAGGTTAATGCCATAACTCGTCACCATAGGTCCCCAGGAAAGAAACATTCATCAATTTGAATATGTTAGTAAACCGGTCGAAAAGTTGCGCAGACGCGGAGCAACTGGACCCCGAGCAACTGGACCCTTATGGGAAATAATCATATATTATTCGATACCACGGAATAATGGGATGTTTTAAATAAAGTATGTATTGTGATATCTTTCTTTGCATTATTCTTTGATAGCCTCGTCCGAAGAGGAGGCGATAATAAATTGTTATATACCGATCATAGCGGTCCTCTGCACGGAAATCTTTAGTAAAAGGCGAAAGATTTGTGCGTGATGCAGTGAACCCACGGATAAAGAATACACATCGAGTTATCAAAATGTAGGAATAAGAAGTTGAGTAAATCGATGGTTAGTAGATTTTCTTAACCCGTAGAACATGGCATTCTTATTCTAATTAAAAATATTTGCATGATAACAGAGTATGTTCTATACGTCCTAATCATCTAAAGACCGGTTGATTGAAATGTTCCAGTGTTATGCATTTTTCTTTCATGAACAAAGGTTGTTCTTTAAATCCTGCCAGCTTGCCCAAGGCTTGCCAGACATAGCAACAATTAATGTGTGCAGAACGGATTCAGAGTATTGTAGTTCATTCATTAATAACAGGTTAATGCAATAACTCGTCACCATAGGTCCCCAGGAAAGAAACATTCATCAATTTGAATATGTTAGTAAACCGGTCGAAAAGTTGCGCAGACGCCGAGCAACTTGACCCTTATGGGTAATAATCATATATTATTCGATACCACTGAATAATGGGATGTTTTAAATAGAGTATGTATTGTGATATCTTTCTTTGCATTATTCTTTAATAGCCTCGTCCGAAGACGAGGCGATAATAAATTGTTATATACCGATCATAACGGTCCTCTGCACGGAAATCTTTAGTAAAAGGCGAAAGATTTGTGCGTGATGCAGTGAACCCACGGATAAAGAATACACATCGAGGTATCAAAATGTAGGTATAAAGAGTTGAGTAAATCGATGGTTAGTAGATTTTCTTAACCCGTAGAACATGGCATTCTCATTCCAATTACAAATATCTAAATAATAATAGAGAGTAAGTTACAATCATCTACATGTATCAGTGCGCAGGCGCCGAGCACAATGAGCATAGAAATACACTCGAGATCTATACAGGATTAAATAAAAGCTACCATGGAAGACGAACTTTCGACAAGACTCTAAACTTGTCTAATATTGTCGACATTTAACAAGATATTTCTTCCTCGTCTTCGGACGATCGAGGCCCTCAAACATGCAAAGAAAGGTTATTATCTTTATATATTACCACGTGCAATAATCATGGATAATAATCAAACAAATTTGATTGTAACATACAGATTTTGATTACAAGTAGTTAAAAGGTTCCTAGGTTTACTATACTATCAGCAGAAAGAACAAACGATCTAAGGAGCACTTTAGGAGTGAAAAGAGAACTTTTTGCCGTCTAAATCCCAACTTGGTGTCTACATATCAAAATGTTGAAAACTGTCCCATAAATTTATGATTAACAACGTAAAATTAAAACGTAAAATATAAAAAATTTAGTTGATCGAAAGGAAATAATCGTATACTTTTCGATATTACGAAATAATTGGATGTTTTAAATAAACTATTGTGATATCTTTCTTTGCATTATTCTTTTATAGCCTCGTCCGAAGACGAGGCGATAATAAATTGTTATATACCGATCATAGCGGTCCTCTGCACGGAAATCTTTAGTAAAAGGCGAAAGATTTGTGCGTGATGCAGTGAACCCACGGATAAAGAATACACATCGAGTTATCAAAATGTAGGAATAAGAAGTTGAGTAAATCAATGGTTAGTAGATCTTCTTAACCCGTAGAACATGGCATTCTTATTCTAATTGAAAATATTTGCATGATAACAGAGTATGGCCTATACGTCCTAATCATCTAAAGAACGGTTGATTGAAATGTTCCAGTGTTATGCATTTTTCTTTCATGAACAAAGGTTGTTCTTTAAATCCTGCCAGCTTGCCCAAGGCTTGCCAGACATAGCAACAATTAATGTGTGCAGAACGGATTCAGAGTAATGTAGTTCATTCATTAATAGCAGGTTAATGCAATAACTCGTCACCATAGGTCCCCAGGAAAGAAACATTCATCAATTTGAATATGTTAGTAAACCGGTCGAAAAGTTGCGCAGACGCCGAGCAACTGGACCCTTATGGGTAATAATCATATATTATTCGATACCACTGAATAATGGGATGTTTTAAATAGAGTATGTATTGTGATATCTTTCTTTGCATTATTCTTTGATAGCCTCGTCCGAAGACGAGGCGATAATAAATCGTTATATACCGATCATAGCGGTCCTCTGCACGGAAATCTTTAGTAAAAGGCGAAAGATTTGTGCGTGATGCAGTGAACCCACGGATAAAGAATACACATCGAGTTATCAAAATGTAGGAATAAGAAGTTGAGTAAATCGATGGTTAGTAGATTTTCTTAACCCGTAGAACATGGCATTCTTATTCTAATTAAAAATATTTGCATGATAACAGAGTATGTTCTATACGTCCTAATCATCTAAAGACCGGTTGATTGAAATGTTCCAGTGTTATGCATTTTTCTTTCATGAACAAAGGTTGTTCTTTAAATCCTGCCAGCTTGCCCAAGGCTTGCCAGACATAGCAACAATTAATGTGTGCAGAACGGATTCAGAGTGTTGTAGTTCATTCATTAATAACAGGTTAATGCCATAACTCGTCACCATAGGTCCCCAGGAAAGAAACATTCATCAATTTGAATATGTTAGTAAACCGGTCGAAAAGTTGCGCAGACGCGGAGCAACTGGACCCCGAGCAACTGGACCCTTATGGGAAATAATCATATATTATTCGATACCACGGAATAATGGGATGTTTTAAATAAAGTATGTATTGTGATATCTTTCTTTGCATTATTCTTTGATAGCCTCGTCCGAAGACGAGGCGATAATAAATTGTTATATACCGATCATAGCGGTCCTCTGCACGGAAATCTTTAGTAAAAGGCGAAAGATTTGTGCGTGATGCAGTGAACCCACGGATAAAGAATACACATCGAGTTATCAAAATGTAGGAATAAGAAGTTGAGTAAATCGATGGTTAGTAGATTTTCTTAACCCGTAGAACATGGCATTCTTATTCTAATTAAAAATATTTGCATGATAACAGAGTATGTTCTATACGTCCTAATCATCTAAAGACCGGTTGATTGAAATGTTCCAGTGTTATGCATTTTTCTTTCATGAACAAAGGTTGTTCTTTAAATCCTGCCAGCTTGCCCAAGGCTTGCCAGACATAGCAACAATTAATGTGTGCAGAACGGATTCAGAGTATTGTAGTTCATTCATTAATAACAGGTTAATGCCATAACTCGTCACCATAGGTCCCCAGGAAAGAAACATTCATCAATTTGAATATGTTAGTAAACCGGTCGAAAAGTTGCGCAGACGCGGAGCAACTGGACCCCGAGCAACTGGACCCTTATGGGAAAT
>JAVYIG010011312.1:0-61780 GCA_035222895.1 Strongylocentrotus droebachiensis
GGGTTAGGTCCATGGTATGACCATACGCAGGTATATCTGTACGGAGCAATTAGATCTCATTTATGTATTCACAGCTAAGACACACTTCTCCTTTAATCATCTGCAAGATTTTGAACCCAGATCTGTTAACAGGAAGACAGATGACCTGACTCCTAGATCTTTATTATCAATATTGTTTTTAAAAAAAACACAATGAAATAATGTTTTCTTTTTTAAAAGACATGAACATTTATTAGCAAATGTATACAAACAAAAACCAGACCATAATTTATATACAATAAATGACTTGCATATATATATGTACAAGACTTCACTTCAATTTATTTTCTTTTTCTCTTTCATTTATGTTAAAATTTTGTTCCCTTCTGTTCTTAGCATAAATTCTCAATTGGACAAGACTGTGGGTAGTGCATAATCTTAGATAATAATGCACAACTTGAATTGTATTCATGAAAAAGATGAGTGAGTATGTACAGCTGCATTACTTGTACCACCACATATTCAATCATATTACAGTCATGGTAATTTTTGAGTTCAGACGCATGTTACTTGCCAACTTCCCCTTCTAATATTTCATTCATTTCTGCCAAGAAAGAAGAATAAAAATGTAGTTATTGTATACACTTCATTCAAATTGCACCATCATATATAAAAATATCTTCATAGATGAATAATTGTGAGAAACGTCAGAGCTCCTTCACATGCCTCCATCGATGCCTGCATAAGATGCAGACGAGGTAGTAAAGAATGTAGGTTGCCATGGCAACAGCTGATGCAGCATAGAGGATGATGATGAGAGACTCTTCTGGGAGAAAGCACTTGTTGATAGCGATGGAAGTAGGAGAGATCGAAGCCTGGCATGTATAGGAGAGAGAACATAGGGCAATAGTAATTACCATCTCATATTTAGGGTTAGAATCTATACATTTAACTGATTGCAATTGTCTTACACCATGACCCAATCAGTGTTCTTAGTGCTGATTACAATAGCATTGAAGGTACAGTCAAACTTTTGAAATATACATTGAAAAAAAAGTCAGTCCACAAGGTGACTGAAAGTAAGAATATTTTCGAGATGATAATATGGAACTATTGCAAATACTCCCCCAGTACGATGAACTGAAAGGATTATTTTGTACCAAGGCAATGATTTATGCTGGATTTCATAAAAAGAAATGGGACTCAATGAAGAATTTAGGGTTTAAGGTTAATGATACACTTTGCAATAGTTGGGATGTACGGACCATATGGGACGTACATGTAGGGCCACATGGCCGAGTCATTGGTTGTAGTACACAGAACTATGATCAAGGGCAACCACTCTGAAATCTCTCTCCAGTCTTCTGCCACGGGCAGGTCCATAAACCAGAGTCTTCTGTGGCTCTCTCTCATCCCTATCTATCTTTAGCCTTCTGCATCAGTATATCATAATATGTTCTGTCACCCATCAAGTTTGACATTATCCAAATTCTTGGCCTTCCGCCTCGATGTTTATCATCCATGTACCCTTCCAAGAAGTCCCTAAACAATGTTATATCCCCCTTAAGATGTGTCCTATACGGTTATTTTCAATCTCTAGATTGTTTTCCTCAAGTTACTTTCTTCATCCACTCCATCGTGGGGAGTGTTTCACAAAGATTAAGATCGACTTTAAGTTGGACTTAACTATGGCAGGTCTATCATACCACTGGAAGATCTCACCATTGGTCTCTCAATTATGATCTTTAGATAATAATTTTTCCTTCAATAATGAACTATCAAAAAGGTAAATTCTGTAGATTTGTGATGCACAATTTGTACGTCCCTTGAGAAACCAATACCAGGAATGGTTAGAGGAACTAATGGCATGACAGGCCTGCCATAGTTCAGTTCAACTTGTGAAACACTCCCCAAGACTTCTCCCTGACACTGTCCCTTCAACAACACACTGAAATACAATATATAAATACATGTATATGAACATTTTCTACATCTCATACTCACCAGGATAAGACTGGGATTCTTTCTATTTCTCCAGCTGAATGAAGGCACTGAGATTTCTGGGGTAACGTTCTGATGAACGATGTAGCAGCCATGATGGGTGTGAGCACTCAGTACTAGTCGAGGACGGATCCATGATAATAACTGAGAAAAAGAAATTAAAATTTTTATTTACATTTTTTCTCTCATATTTATGATCGTTTGGAAAGTTTGTGATGAATGCCCAAACAATTAAACTTGAATATACACCCTGAAAGATAACGTTCCTTATCAGAATTTGACTGCTCACTTTCAAGGTTACTGTATTTAAGGGGATACAAAGGCTGGTAGGTAGGGATTTTTCGATAACTCTTGGATTGTGTAATATTTCACTGAGTAAATCAATGCACATTATTATTTCTATAATACATAATTGACGAGAGCTAAATATTTTTGAAGAATGGGTTTAGAATAAAAGACATCTTTTGCGATTTCCCAAGAAATTTCAAGTAATACTTACACAAATATTTTAATGAATGATTGCACCCTGTCTTACATCTCTCAATGTTGCTTGAATCTTAATAACACTTTGGTCAGCTCTGATTACAATTCTTACACTCTTTTTGGTAACTGATGCACTTCTGTGTGACTACTATTAGTTGGTAGTGGTGGTTATTTTACCTGACTGCTAAGAGAGCCGCTTGTTAGTAAGCAACCAGAGGACCAACAGATTTAGGTCCTCTCTGAGGGACCTGGTAATGAGGATTAATGCCTTACCAAAGGGTGCTAGCGCATCAACTTGGTTTCGAACCCGGGTCCCCGGATTACGAGACCACTGCTCTACCAGCTGAACTATCGCGCCTCCTCTTGAATTAAGATAGTAAAACCAAAGTCTTAGGCTAAGGAATCCATCTCACCTTGTCTGTTGCTTTTTGAGACAGAACTTCTCTTCTCTGTCCATGAGGAATATACTTCTCATCAGGCGGTGTTCCGTCGATTCCCGAGCACATCTCATCTGTAGGACGGTACAGGGGAAAGTGCTGGGTAGAAAAATGCAAAGGTCAAAGGTCAAATGTCAAATTAATGATTGCATGCCATGATACTTTGGGGGTCTTGCAGGACTTAAAGGAGCAACACATGGACATGTCTAGAATGCAGGAACCACTGAATTTGGAGAAATTTACGGAACTGAGACTTTCTTATATGAAAATGTAGATATATCTCTACAATTACCTAAATTCATGACAAAGCATGGCTACAAATGCAATAATAACATATATACAACAAAATTTGCATATACCGTATTCATTTGTCCTCTTTTAAGGCATTCATAGGCAGGTAAGGGTAAGAAAAAAGGAAATGATGTGTATCAGATAACATAAAATCCTCCAGTTGCCAATACTGCACACATATGAACAGATTTTTAACCCCCAAAATGTAATAGCCCTACTGTTAGATAAGACCTCTTGCAATCCTGAGATAGCACTGAGGGAAGCCATCCTATCTGCAGTTATATCTGCAGCTATAGAGTCTTTCTGATAGGACCATGACGTAAATATGTACTAAGTTCCCTGGTTGTTTTACCTATACGCATACAGGCCTATATGCTTTTGTAGTATCCTAATAAAATACCAGAAACCATAGTGCAATAGCTGCCAAAAAGGAGAGAGTTTAGATAACAATTTAAAATAATAATAAATTCACCTGAAGAAGTATCGGAGGAGCTGAGGGCAATGATCTGTAATGGCTGCATCTAGACTTCCCTTTCTCCTTCTCCTTGTCCCCGCCCTGGTGCCCAAACCTTGAGCAGTTGAGCCTCTCAGACACACCTCTGAGCTTCGTCAGAGCTGACGAGCAGAAGCTGCAACCATCTCCGTGGAAAGCCATGCTGTTCACCAGCACAAAACTGTAGGTTTCACCATGAAAATAAAAGAGAGATATTTCCACCAGTGTGCCTTTTCTTTTAGGTGGAATCATCATATAATGGTTGTGCAGAGACATTAAAGGTAAAGTTGAGCTCTGGTCATGCGATTGCATTGTGAAAGAAACGGTGTGGAATCTATCAGAAAAGGTTGATTATCTATTATATAAGTATTTGTGTGTATTGCAAGGTTCTTGAATCATCAAAATGATAAGAATTTGGTCAAATCTAGGCAAAGTTACAAGCACTGTACACAGAATGATGTATATGGGACTGCACGAACACGTGGCGAAAAAATCTGTCCCGATTTTTACGATGTTTCATGTCATACTTAGAATATGAAGGCATTTGAAGAGCCATGCTTTTCAGGGAACATGTTTAATCTGATGTTCTTCCACCCTTGCATAATGATAACGCTCAAAACAATTTTTTTTCCTCTTTCCAGAACTCAACCTTCTCTTTAACAAAATATTTTTGTTAATACCAGCTAATAAATATATTTGATAACCTCTTACGACAGATTTATCCCATTAACGGCTTGTTTGCATATGCTGCGGTTTTACCATGACGGCTTTTTGTGTACTAAGGTACAAAAAGTGTAAAGCACAGTGTACCTTACTTGCTTAAAGTTGATACTCTAAGCAAATAAATGTCCCTTAATTTGTTACCTACGGCAAGTATATGTTATTTTAAAGTTTTTCAATTACTTAGTATATCACAAAAATTTTTTGTCTACTCGAAATGCTCAATTGAAATGTTGGAAATATCCGCCTCTCTTTGCATAGAAAATCAGTCACGGCGCTGGTCTACTATTTATGACCTCACGTCCGGGAGAGAGTATATTCACGTACCCGGATGTTTCATAGCAAACGTGTGCAGAGTGATACGATTTTCTGCATATTTTTGTTTCAAAGGCTGAAAAGTCTAATAAATCATAATTCTATGTACAATTCTTTACCTTCCCCTAGTACTTCATAGTATTAATATCAATTCCCCTTTTGAAAATTATGACATATACATGCCAACGATGTGCTGTTAGTCGATATTTTCACCATGTAATTTTGGTTTTGGTGTTGAAATCGGCCCAGGCACTGAGTGAACAGTAGCCTGTCTACCCATGCACAATTCATTACCATACACTACAGCGATCCGTCCCGATGGTTTCTTCTTCCTTTTTCCGCATGTCTTTCGTCTCCTTGGCCCTGAAGATCCTTCATCTACCAATTCTGACACCGGTAGTCAGGAGCAAGTCTTTGTTAGTTGTTTTTCTTAGCTGGCAACGTCGCTTTCATTCTCTTGCAATTGCCGATAAACATATAACTAGCGCACGTACGTTCCATCACAAGCAAGCAGCGCCTAGAACAGCGGCTTGGTCTTACCTCCCGATTCTGCTCGCTTCACGAACGTTCATGCAAGAGCCGCATCACTCGCCAAAATATTATAGAGGAAGCGCGCTTGCATGATCTCGTTTAAGTTTGATATTTTACCACATAAAATGTTTAACTGGTACTGTATCCTTTTTTGAGGCAGTCACACACATCTATGATAATTACTATCATAGTTCTAGACCTATTCGTTTTACAAAACTGCTCCTGTACCTTATCTGATGACAATATAATGCATCCGCCTATTCATACGTGCACGATTTAACTTTAATTCCTGAGCAGTAAACTCGTCTTAAATCTCTACCAAATAGGTGAATATGAGGATATAAAAAGAAATCAGCGACTGGAAAATGTTGCTTCGTTATTCTTCATTCAAATGAAAACAGAAAATCCATCAAATACTCCTTAACAACAACAAATCTAAGCTCTGACAGGATAGCATTTAGGTAGGGATATCACTGCCATTCACTCTCACTGAGCCCATGACTCCCGTTCGTGACGTCACGGATAGAGGCCCGACTCTACGTGCACTTCCGGGTTTCAGACTTAGATATGTTGGTAGAGTTTACTCGAATAAATTCATTATTCTAAACTTGTTTTGTCGGGTGGACACCATTTGATGTTATTATGGGGGTTAAAAGCTTTCTATTTATGTAATTATCTCAGTATTTGGGATTGTCTTAGAGTATCAACTTTAAAAACAAAACAGTTTAACACAATATATATGAAGCATTAACAGATATACAGAGAGTTTGCACTAGTAGATATGGATTTCAATGGAAATTACTTCCTGAATGCTGTATTATGGAAAAATTGCTGGCCACTGAGGTTTATGACAAATGCTCTATTTAATTCAGTTTGGTAAAATGCAGCAAATATGTTCCGTATGTAAATAATGATGACCAACATCTATAATGGAGTGGAACAATTTTAGTAAATATGTATTGGCATGCAAACATGTTATACTTATAGCACACTGTCTGCACTATGGCAAAAAACAAATTGAGGGGAATATTAGATTACCTGTTGTTCTTCAGAGTGACCACTTCAACACCAGATGAGTTAAAAGCATCTGAAAATCTCTCCATCTTGCGCTTACTCATACTGTAAAGAAACGTAAGTGAAAGGCCGGAAAGGTTTTATAACTCTGGAATCAGTTTAAGTTAGTCAACAACAACCACATTTATTTTACATTCCGGGCATTATTACATGCGACTATCATAATAACAATTTCACTAACATCCCATTGAAACAAGCGATCAAAATAAACTTGGACTTTTAATGATTTTGCCCTGTAGAACAATATGATACAATTATATTCTTTGTCTTCAATAAGGTTGGATAATTTGCTTAGCTATTCAATTTGGTAAATCAAGTCTATTTTTACTTTCCCTATACATCTCTCTGATATCCAATCACAAGCAGGAATACTCACAAGTCATGAAAACCTACATCATGGTTTCCAACGACGACCTTGAAATAAACACTGGGTGAATGGCGAAACATCTTCCTGAAACGCTTGGCCGTAGCTTCAAACTCCTGGTGAAAAAGAAAAATTATGAAAATTTGTGAGTTGCAAAACACACGCATGTTCCACATTATCATCCGCACATGTTCAGATTACCCTATAATGGAGGCCTACTCCTAATGAAATAGGACTTTACTAATACGGTAGTGGCCCCTCTAACCTTGAGTTTACACTGAATATTCAAGATTACAAAATAAAAGATGAGTGCCAAACAATTTTTTGTAGATAATGTATAATGAGTAATGAGCAAATGCAGACAAGAAAATTGATATAGTAGTCCAAACCCATGTCTCTTTAACCATGCAAATGCAAATGAAAGTTACAGTACACGCTTTTCAACAAAGCAAGTTTTCTTTGGTTAATTAAAAATGGTACAGAAAAGTCCCATCTGACAGTACAGTTTAAGCCAGGGCCCTTACTCTAAAAATTCAATTAAAAGAATTAACTTTCTAAATATCATGTACTCACCACATCGCTAGCCCACTGGCCTTCATCAGTCAGGTCACCAAGAACAAAAACAGCTTCAGGAGAAAACAAAGTCAATGCTGTCTGGAAACCTCTCTCCATCTGCCATTCCCTGCAAATATTTTTTTTAATTATGATAAATTATAGTAAAGGGTAGACCGAAAGCTTCAGTCTCTATATAACAGGAGGTCTAGTGGAGCCAGACGTAGTCTCAGTGGAACAACCGACGATATAGAGACTGAAGCTTTCGGTCTAAGTAAAGGGTAGCCCGGTCAGACTTGTCAGCTTAATATTTGAGAATTAACTTTCATTTGAAATCATACTTCAATTGAAAGAGCTAGGTACTCGACAAGATATGAATTGCTTCATTCGCATTCATTGGTACAGATAGGATTTCATTATGAGGAGTTCATTATAACTTAGGGTAGGTCTAATAATCATTATGGACTTTTAGAAATGCACGTCAAGAGCTTTGACTGCAACGTGTGACGTCATTTTAAGGCACTGCGCCTGCGTCACGTGGTCTCAGTCGGCGATCGAGAATGCGTCAACCTTGATTTTCCTAAATCTAGTACATGCAATACATACATACATATTGACATTTATAAAGCGCCTTTACATGCTGAAATGTGTAGAACAGGTCAGGTGTCACATGCACCTGTTCTACACATATTTACATATTAGCAGTGAAGGGATGTTCTTTTGTTGAGGGTAGAATGAGGAATGTCCTCTTTCTTTGTCCGTGATGTTTATTGTGTTACTTCCTGCATGCATATCGTCGAGTGCAATCTAAAAGATTTCTAATTGTAGCCAACATGGGCAGTTAAGTACGTTGACACGCATGATCAGTCGGCGTTCGTCGTGTTCTCGTTCACTCATTCTAAAAGTCCCTATTATCAAAG
Organism: Strongylocentrotus droebachiensis; assembly: GCA_035222895.1. Classification (NCBI taxonomy): domain Eukaryota; kingdom Metazoa; phylum Echinodermata; class Echinoidea; order Camarodonta; family Strongylocentrotidae; genus Strongylocentrotus; species Strongylocentrotus droebachiensis. Next base: position 8,161 of record JAVYIG010011312.1, read on the forward strand.
TGTCTACAACTCCTAACAATTATCATGCTCATTTTCTCAATTATCTTTGCTGTGTCACTTTGTTGACATAGAAATATATTATGTTTGTGAATTTGTGAAGTCAAAACTCTTGTTTTAACTACTTTTTAGAATATGAAAAATAAAGACCAAACAAGAGTGATGTAAACTCAAGCAAAACGAGATTAGGCCTTCAGTTAAATTAACAAAGATAGAATTTCATCTATTTTGGCTTTTGCCTGGCTTTGATATTTTAATTTTCCACACACAAAAAAGGGGCATTGTAAAAATATCTCAAAATATTGGGATGTTTACCTTCTTAACTTGTCAAACCAATGACCAAGGCGACTTCCTAACAAGTGAGTATCCGCTATGAAGATTACCCTCGAATCTTCAACGTTTTGCTCCTGCTCATGTTTCGACGAGCGGGTCTCTCTATTCGCTATCGCCGGACCTCTGGCAGACGAGCCGAGTGGCTTTCCGCTGAAGAGCCAAGCAGAATCGCTGATTTGGCCATCATGTTTATAGTTCTTCTCAACGCTTATATCAGGCCACGAACATTGGAACATTACAAAATAGTAAACAAGGTATTCACAAATAAATATCACCACTCCAATGCATGTGATAAACCACAAAATCGGCTTGAAGAATGTCAAGATATCGGCCATATCTTTGACTTGACGTATAACTTTGTCTGCTCCTGACTGACTGTACGCAGTATGAACAAGAGCGGTCGGTATTTTTTTCCCGAGAAGGCCAGCCAGGCTCAGCTGTATATAGGATTTGTTTTTTCTTCCACTTTTTGATCATGAAGTCTTCATAATCTAGAGACTCAATGTTTTACTTATGCCTTTCACTCCATATGTATATGATCATCGGTTCTAAAAATAAATTCTCACAAATTAGGAAAATAGGCATGCACCGTTTTAGGTCGAGGACAGTATTTTATTTAACGTCTTCATTTTTATTTTTTTTTAATTCTATGTATAATTTACAAATCCAACATTTTCCCTGCAGGATGAAAGTTCTCCATCCTGTTCCTGTTATACAAATCCAAAAAATGACGGCAATAACACAAGTGTGCTGTTTTTCTCCCGGTTTCTCCACTAAGTGCAGACCTATACACTGCCACATTCCGGGCCACATTCGTATACTAACGTGTGCTAGATTCCTTTAATGATATGTTATATGTGTTAACATCATGTGAGTGGGAATGGACCAATAATGATTGGCCTATTTGCGATGGCTACAGGGGTGTGACCATGCAGCTATGATCTATCAATGATCTGTTGCCAGTATCAGTGGCTTTTGCTCGCAACGGTGCACAATACAACCCCCAATATATTAATATATTTATATAATTTTCCCATCGAGGAAAGAGAGAACGAGGACCTATAACATTACTGTTATCCTTTGGAAACACTCCCCTCTCAAAAAATTATATGGAAGCTCTTATTACCAATCATGGGAAAGATTATGTTCAAGACTACGTGACGATACAAATATTGACGGGGAAACCGCCTACTAATTGATATATTTGATAAATTATTATATCGATCCGGCCTGTTAATTGTACTTCAAAAATAATGGTAGGCTATGCAAAGTGCATGAATTAGCGCTCTTCACTTGAAGCTCCGTTATACACTCAGGGGATGTAACAGTGGCTTGAATGCATCGAGTCAATTTCATCTATAGCTAATAAGTGGTTTAGCGCCACCTCTTGTTTAAAACAATATAATGAGAACGAATGATAAATTGGGTGAGTATTAATTTTTTATCGACTGTTTTCTAATTTCATCCCCCCCCCCCCTTTTTTTCTTCAAAAATCGACTGGTCCTCAACTTAACTAAGATCCTACTAAAAATTTCAATTTCATGCTAAAAACTAACGACACCTCTTCTGACCAGTCCACTCATACTCAATCATTCCAATGACCGACAATTTTTATAACGTGACAAAACTCTGTACACAAAATATGTTGAATGCATAGTTATCCTGCTTGTTTGTTTTTTCCATTATGGATTATAGATTTCATCAATTTACATTTTTGTCACTATATCCTTACGATAAAATGCGGAATCAACCCTTTATATCTAGTAGAAGTGGTTAGTTTACCTGACTGCTAAAAGAAGAAAGCATAAATGCTTGTTAGTATAAGCAAGGTAATGTGAAGTTTGAGAAAAGCGATCAATATCAATAATAATGTAGGGGAATTCCCTTTAGTTTTGTATCCGTAATAGGCCTATGTCTTGCGCCGTTATAAGCAGGCTATCCCTTATTATACAGAATTGCTAAATTGCAGGCGCGGATCTACGGGGGGGTTTAGGGGGTTTAAACCCCCCCCTTGGGCGGCCCAAAAAAAAAAAAAAAAAAAAAAAAAAGGGAAAAAAAAGAGAAAAAAAAGAAAAAAAGAAAGAAAAAAGAACGCACGCTGGAGAGAAACCCTTTCAAGTGCAAATATTGTGAGAAGATATTCAACTCATCTGGTAACTTAACCAAACACATGATAACTCTGGATATAACTGTGTATTTAACTGTTACTTGATTTAAAAAGACGTTATCATGCACTGCTTTTTATGGTCTCCATTGTGTTAATAGATGCCAGGAAAACATCACTTACGGGGTTCAAATAAACACCCCCCAAAAAATCGGCTCGCCGCTTCGCGGCTCGTGGACGATGCTCTGCATCGTCATTATTTTATTTAACTGTTACTTGATTTAAAAAGACGTTATCATGCACTGCTTTTTATGGTCTCCATTGTGTTAATAGATGCCAGGAAAACATCACTTACGGGGTTCAAATAAACACCCACAAAAAAATCGGCTCGCCGCTTCGCGGCTCGGGGACGATGCTCCGCATCGTCATTATTTTGGTCAAACCCCCCCCCTTAGCAAAAAGCTAGATCCGCCCCTGAATTGCTCAAACGAGTGGGTATAGTAACAGACGGCTCTTTCAGTGCAGGTATATGTGAACAGTAATAAATCAAAGAAAAATAATTATGCCCTTTTCATCCGCTGAACAATCAGGAAAACAGCTGACCACTTTACTGAGTTATGATTAATAAAATTACACATTAAATATGAAGAGGGGAGGGAGGGTGAAAAGAAAAATATAAATGAAGAGTTAGTGAGAGGAAAAATAGAAGAGAGAAGCTAGAGAGAGATCGAGAGACTAATGATGTGAAAACTGGGTGGGAATGTGTTGAATTCAATGCTCTACTTTCTCTGATCTGTTGCTATTTGCTAATTTATCTGATTTAAGAATTTATTTTGTGTATTCAAAATGTGAAAATGAAGTGATAATTATTTACCCCTTCCTTTATTACTATGATGTAAAGTGGGACAATGCACACACAGCCTTACAATGGCCTCTTCTTCTTCTAACAAGCTTAGACATAAAAGCTTATTACAAAGAAATATACGTATACAAGTACACAGCATGTCTAATATGCTTGCAGTGCTAGCAAAAGTGAGATGAAAGTAAAAATAGGTTTCTATTCACAAGATCCGGCACAAGATGTAAAACTTGCAATGCGTTAATAAAGTCTTTCTCTTTAGTATGACATTGACAGAATTGCCACGGTGCAGTCGTTTTTTAATCTCGTGATTAAAAAGATTCGTAACTTCTATGTCTGATTTGGTGTATTTCTTGGATTCCTGTGATCTTACTCAGGCCAATCACCAGCTCTCATTCCATTCTATAATATGTTTTATGGACCACTGCCTTGTGCAGCTGAGTCTGAAATAAAGTTCTGAATTGAATTGAATTGAAAACCTATGAAGAAAGAAAAAAATCCGAGAAAGAGAGAATTATGAATCATTTTCATTTGCAATAAGAATTCGCAATTTCTTCATTTGACAGATACCATAGCTATCTACGTCGTTCGTCAACGTCGAACGAATTGAACACAGAACACCTCCAAAACACGAAAGTTTGCAAGGCTCGTAAGTATTCTCTACTTGTTTTTTGTTGAAATTAAGATTTATCAGTACTTATGTATTTATAGAAGTATAATTTGGTATGAAACAGTGTTTGTAACGATTCGTAAGTGAAGTTTATAGCTCGAGTTTATGTCGCAGTGACGATGTCATGCTAGAATAGTGCCATTGGTTTTGCATTGAATGAAAATACTGGTGACAGTGACGGTGACTCTGCATTCGATCGCCCCACAGCTCGGCGAGATTCGACTGCGCCGCGCCGGTGACTCGAATAGCCTTACGGACGTCGGACGCGGACTTTGAGATATATGAAATATGATATTGATATCACCAGGCCTTACATGGCATATATTCGCTTATGTCATGTTTGTGGAGAGCCTTGTATTGGGGATGTGAATCCTGCCCATGAATAAGCTTTTAAACTACCTTCGGCTTTCGCTAAAGCCAAACTATTAAAGGCTAAGCGATTCTTCTAATTTCTATTCTAAGAATCCTTCTTCTTCTTCTTCTTCTAGGAAAAGTACAGTCCACCGTATGGTGTATCACGTACTATATGCAGGTCTGGTGTTGTGAATGTACAGTGCAAATTTAAAACTTTCTACAATATTTTATGTTAACAGTAGGGGTGCTGGTCCGATAAGGATTGTCAGCATAATCGAAAAGCGTCTTTGTAAACTCGGACAGACGCATCCACAAAAATAAGGATTGTCCGCATTTTCGGAGACGTAATATATTTCCGATCTGCGCGTTGGAGATGTGAAAACGGATTCCGTAATGATTTTCTTGATGCATTTTACATTGACTTTGGTTACGTTGAATGTGACTGACGTGCGATTTACATGACAAAAACAACCTCTGGCAAGATTTGGTGTCAATGAATATCACAAGATTGGACCATTATCATTTTTGCTGTTGTTGTTAGTATTAAAATCATCATTATTGATGTTGTTGTTTATATTCTCATTTTCTCTATCTACAGTAGTCTATAGCTGCAAAAAATAGTTTACGCCATAACCATGAGATCATATTTCTTTATTTTGGTACTTTCCAGTGTCTGCTGTCTGCCAAGATTGAATGATCATCAAGAGATTTGAGACATGTGAGAGAAGAACTCTATTTGTGTAACCAGGAGACGATGAGATGGAGAGGTCTTATGATGAAGACATCACAGAAAACCGCTTCTTTACAACTCTTCAGAATAAACACAAACATTTGTATCAACAAGCAACTCAACAGCGATTTATGGTAAGAACTGTTTTCTTTTTATTGCAATTTAGATATGTTTCTTTTTCATTTTTCATTTCGGTTTATTATGTCAAAATTCCATGTTCAACTCTGATTTTTAAAGTTTCCATTGTATCACTGAATATTGCACCAAAGCAAGTTTCCCTCTTTTTTTCCCTTCTATTTACCACATCAAGCATTTTCGTCTGGAGATGATACAAGGCAATGTGTTCAGATAAGTCATTGGCATGGCATTGGCACAATGTCTTATTGTTGAACTGATTTAGTTTTCCTCTTGAGAAACAATCTTTACAGTCCTTAAGAATACTAGAAATGACTATATCATTCTCTGAATAATGTTCCGTTAAAACGTTCAAAGAAGTGTGAAAATTTCCAATTTAGAAGGCAGAATTTTAAAAGATTTTTGGTATGAAATGATATACTAGAATATCATACATGGCTCAAGATGCAAAGGCAATTAGGCTTGATACTTAGCAGTGGTGTGGCATGAAAACCCCATGTCACCAAACTGCTAGGTTGGGCAACCAATGATTTTAAAAACTAAGAGAAGTAGTTTCCTATGTCAGGCAACTCAAACTCTTTTTAAACTTGATATATTCTCATGCATCAAAATGTAAGTGTAAGTCTTGCTTCATTTTCCTTCTAACATGATTTGTAAGCTACATTGAAGACAGGGAATACAGAATGAAAACGAGAGAGGCACATTTCATAGAAGATTAACAGCACGACTATTGTTACACACTTTTCTATAATTTTTGTTCTTATTTCAGATATGTGTCCCAAGAACCGGTGTATTTACCAGGATATCATTAAGCCAGAATGACTTTGAAAATCACATCTTAAGACAAGAAGATGAACAACTCAACATCTATGAAACACTCAATAAAAAGGTAAGAATGATTCTTGTGGGAACATACTGCATTCAAGCATTTCTTATTATCATTTTGTAATACTTTTGTAAACTGACAAAGACGATTGAAACATATCTCAACTAAGGCTGTGCACAACAGTGTAATGAGGTACCCGAGTACACTTCCAGGCTCACAAGCAAATACTCGAATATTCGGACGCCATGTTTTTTTATAATTTTTTTGAATTTTTTTGAATTTTTTTCTTTTTTGCCACTACCATACCAGTCGGCAGTTTCCCAGGTCCCTCGCCGAAAATTTTACTTAAAGTTGCAGTTGAGGCGCCGATTTAATAAGAATAATAACAGTAAACAATGCCGTTTTAAAAACCAAAGATGGCAGAATTATCCATTGTCCTCCGAGTCCACACAGAAATCTGGACATTTGGTCCCAGTTTCTGAAAGGTGAGTTTGACAGTGCTTGAGTTGGGAAACATTTTTACCGACGGTACCATGCCAGCGGTCGCCGCTCTCCCTGGCACGGGTAAGCGTGGGCCTGGACATTTTTTGTTTTTGCGGCCGAATATTCGGGTACGAGAAATCGTACCCGAGTAGTTGTCAACCGTGCGGGTACTCGAGCTTTCGACTACCCGTCGCAGCCTTAATCTCAACCTCCCTCCACTTAAAATATTTCAATTTTGCATGAAATGATAAATAACTGTAAATTGGATGAAACAGAAAAATCTGAGAAACTGAATAGTGAAACTTTCTTTAAAAATCTAAAGAAAAGGAAACTGAAAGTCGTTCATTTTACACATTTGACATAACTAATAGTGGGGAATCTCCTATTGGCAACGTGGTTATGTCGGTGTTGTGTCTAGGCCTGAGTCATAATGGTTTTCCTTTAAACCAGGGTCCCATGGGCCATTATGCTCCTAATAAATTTCTGTGTTGGGCAGCAGTACAAATTTTGCATTGGATTTGTACTTGTCTATATCTTGACTACACCAGGTGAAATTTCATGCTACAGTTCATTATCCTGTAGGTACATGTACCTGTAATTCTATTCTCTCATTCAAGTCTATAGAAAGTCTTGATTTTTAAACTATATATTTTTCTTTTAAAAAGTGAATTTCTGAATAACTATGTAGCAATCATACATTTGTGATCACGGTCACGAAAAATTCACTGTGTGTAAATTTCCTGACATTTTTACATTTCAAACCCTCAAATTAAACCATTTTCTCTGTACTACTTTAATCAGTCTTTTCAAATAATTTTCTAGCCAGTTTCTTTCAAAATGTACCAGTATACATATACTAGATAGTCCTCCTGACAGTAGTTTCTTATGTTTGCGTTTGAATGGTTTGAACAGTTCTTGAACCATCCAATATATGCTATGTCATTGCCTATAGGAACAAATGTGTACAAATTGTGTTCTATTTCTTATCTCATACAGTATTACAATGTACTGTGCAAAGTTCGACTTGTTCGTCGTGTACAGAAGATTTGTGTGAATGAATTGATTTGTACCTGTATTGGAATTTGTTTGTAGAAATTATCAAAGGTAGTCATAACAAAATCAATATCGTCTATGCCTGAAGGTAACAAAACGGTAGTACACCTTGTGATGTATTTAGTAGCTTACAGTATATGTAAAAGCTATTTCATTTTAAATGTTGTACAATGGAAAATAGGTCTGAATATAAATATACATGTATGTATGTCATATGTACTTCTCCACATAATTTTCAATAATGACAAATTACAATATACATTGTAGGCCAGCTCTTCTAAGTTCATATAAATTCACTTTAAGCTTATAGTGTACCGATCACCAAAACATGTTATGCTCTCGATGTAATGGGTTCCATCATCCATGTTGCTATACAGATTCAAAATATGAGCTTCAAATATTACTTCTTCAAAGAGATATTGCAGTTTAAATACACCCTCAGTGGACAGTAAAACATATTTTGAGTAGACTAGCTAGCACACTCACAGGCACTCGCATAGAATACTGAATAGGGCTTGCAGCCTTGCACGGTCTAGCACGGATCCCAAGTTGGACTTGGGTCCCATGCGTCATGCGAGCCCTATAATGAGGTTTTTATTTTATCCTTTATTGTCTTCATTCTCTTAATCTGTTTACCCATCTAATAAATACCGGGCAAAGTTTTTTGGGTTGATTTTTATAAATTCCATCTGTACACAAAATATTTATTGTTGTGACAGACCTACTTTTTAAAGCAAAAGTAAGAAGTTTAGCTCGACTCTAGCTCAATCAAGGCTTCTTAATTTTGTATTTGTTGTTGCTGTTGTTTTTGTTGCTTAGACTTTCATGATTCAATGAAGTAGTATGCTCTTAAAAAGCATTTACAAAGATTCTGCAACAGAAAGTCCTAAGAATCCTAACAGTTTTTCTTTATGGTGGACTCTGCAGTATATAATTGTATGTCATACAAAAACTGTTATAAAAATTGTATTGTATATAGAGAAAAATAGCTCTGTCCCGAGAGATATCATGTGAGGATGAGTCAAGTTCCATCCTCTTTAAATAGTCTACATTTACAAACTCTTATCTGAGAGTACATAATATAACTTGATGTCGGTGGCTAAAGCATAGACTACGAAGATTAACTTTAAAAGTGCTCATCAATAACTTATACTACATTTAGTTGTATTTGTAAATGTTGTCCTGCTCTATTACATGTATCAGTCAAAACACCACCATTTATCATGAGGTGTGATTAACATGGCCTTGTGCCTCTAGACTACTGATACGGGGTGTAGGAAATAAATAGAGAGACATCTGGGTCAAGGTTTTGGTTTTGTTTGTGTGTGATACTAATTGACAGATCTAGGGATTCCCTGTCAAATTTCAGAAAAGATTGTTTCTTTGATAGGATAGTCTCTTTAACTGTACTTGGTTCTTTCTTGCGAAAATCCCTCTTGGCCTGCTGGAACTGTCCTTTACATGTAGTGAAACTGGCTTTTGCATCATGTATTAGATGAATCTGTACATATTATAGAATAGCCGCGCCATAAGTGCCAATGCATTTAAAGATAAATTACTTTTTTTTTTTTTTTTTTATCTTCACAAGTTTACATACAGCGTTGCCTATAAATGCAATAGCAAACCTTTTCTGAACAATTTTTGAAATCAATATACATGTAGACATGTATACAATTTTTTTCCTGTTAATTTACATTAAATGCGCACAACAAGAGTGCAAAAAAATGAATATATACATGTAGTTGAGTAATAGATCCACTCAATGTAATTGAAAATGATAATGAAGTGAACCTAGGCTTGCTCATGATTTAGGCATGATCCAATTAAATTTACATCGAATGGAAGGACACGAGAGGCCTACTTCCCTATCATTTGTTCAGAGACAGAAGGCATGAACTTATGTGCCAAAATATAAGCGTTAATGCCCTTCTGGCTCCGAACTGCTCAGCATTCACACATTTTGTGAGTCTGATATCAAACATTGACAAAGCCATAATGTACTGTGTATAACTGTATATGACCTTGCCCAGGTAAAACTTTGCTATTGAAAAAATACTGCCTTGACTTTACTTGCTGTTGTCTGTGTTTTGATAGTGCAGTTGGCATTGAAATATGCATTGTAAATGAACAAAGTCATTATTCTTTGGAGTACTGAATGTGCTTGTGCATGTATGTTTTTGATACTGAGTCATCTTCAATTCTTGGTCTATGGTTGCGTTTATCTAGCAAATTTTTGGCTAGAATCAGGTTTCTCAAACGTCTTTCAGGCAAATTTAGAAGTAGATAAACGCAAAGCCTTTTTTAAAGGGCTTTAGATATGGGCATATCTAAAGACGCAAAAAGGTGCATTTTGTATGTGACATACAGCCAGAATCACGTTTCTGAGAGGTCGATAAACGCAAAGCTGTTTTGAACGTCACATACAAATAGGAACACCCAGGTGTTGTGTACAAGCATGTGTGTGAAGTTAACCTCCGAGAAACTGTCTGCTTCCCGGGTCAAAACAGCTGGGCAGACACAAGGCCTTTATTTTGAATCGTGAAGAGTCGATAAACGCGACATCCCGCAAATCACGATCGTATAGTGGGGTATGATAGTGGGGTTCAATAGTGGGGTTCAATAGTGGGGTACGATATGTACATATCTAGTGGCAAGCCTAGATAAACGCGCTCGTAGTTGTACGTTATTCTTTTTATGTACAATGACCATTACCCTTTGAAATGGCTTTGCAGCTCCGGTTACATTTCCTTTTCAGTCCTAATAAGCTAGGTGATTATGGCAGTGGATCATATTGCATTTGCAAAGTAATGCTTGATAATAAATAGGGATTTCATGAAATTGAGCTGCTCTTGAGTACATGCTTGCATACCGTATCGGTATGGTGTATTTATAGCATTTGCATCAAAAGTTCAACAAATTGTACAATGCTAAGTGACAGAATTGCGGAAAATATAAATGTGAAATTTGGACGGCATGGGCACCAGTTCATTTGAGAACTCGAGAACTGTAACTACATGTATGGATATATCAGTTCAGTGAGACATGAATGCCTATACCATTATTCTCAAAGTCAAAGCTGTATTTAAAGAAAAAATAAGTCTTACCCCTCCCCATTTAAATTAATTATCAAATACATACATTGTAAAGTGCATGCATCTATGTTTATTTCAAACCATAATGACTTGAGCTGATAATGACCTGCAATCAATAATTTTGGTAACTCTTTATTGCAAAATCACTCACTGGCTATGTGATAACACTTATAAATCAATATCTGCCAACCTTCCATGTATTACATTTATATTATGGTACATGTATGTAAGTTTGTTTTTATGCCTAGCTTTAACTTGTCACTTGTAACTGCCTTTTTATTCATCCCCCTTTTTACTTATTTGTGATGATATTTTATTGATTTCCCATGATCTTTCTTCTTCTTTTTTCCCCATTCTTTGTTGAATACAGTATTCTTTATCTTTATATCTTTATTCGTATACAGAAGGCTAAAGTAACTGGTATAGCTATCACAACTGGAGAGGGATTTAAAGAGTCTAGATCTGTAAGTATATGCAAAGGGTGTAATTTATGTGCATTCTGTAGAGTCAACAGTTATGAAAATGTATGTGTTTGTATACCTCAGCTTTGTTTCAGTTTGGATTGAGTCACACCCACATGATGAGGGGGGGGGGGAGGGAGAGAGAGAGCGGAAGAGGTAGGAAGAGAGAAAGAGGAGAGAGGGAAGGAGGAGGGGGTGGAGAGAGGGAGAGGGAGAGGAAGAGAAAGGGAGAGAGAAAGATAGCAAGGGAAAGATGATGAATACCAAGAAAGAGGAGAGAGAGAGAGAGAGAGAGAGAGTATGGGAATCAAGCCATTATTACCAAACAACATTTACATGTAACTAATAATGTTGATGTACATGTATGTACATGTAGCATGGTGCATGCACTGTATGTGATGTGTATTAATACATGTTAACGATAGAAAGGTCATGATAATCATTAATATGATACCGGTAGTTAGTGTAGTAATGATTGCCATTCATGTCATAATATCCTGAATGACACAAAATATTGGATACACTGCAGACCAATGCAATTTTAGTGACATTAGGATGCTCAGCCATGAATACGTATGAATTGAATGTCTTTCTCTATCTCTTTTTTTTCTTCTTGTATTCCAGGTTCACATCTTGTTTGACGAGACATTTTACAATGCCAACGAGGAAAGCTTTAGAGTGCTCTGTATTGACAGACTGCTGGAAGGAGGAACAAGTAAGGCACATGAAATTAAAACTAAAGCAGTTTCCACTCCCTCCCATAACAAAAAAAAAAGAATAATAGTATGATTAATTGTATACACTTAATATATGAAATGTATATGAAACGCTTGAAGTCATTGTACAAGTGCCCCTCCACCCCCACCCCCTCCCACTCCAACTCCCCCTCCCCCTCAAAAAAGGAGGCATCTAATGTCTTTTCCAAATAATTTCTATTTGGGGGAGATTTTTCTGACCAGCATATTCCCCCTCTGAAAACCCTTAGAAACCCCCTGGATCTGCCCCTGCACAAATGTGTACACACGGATTCCTCTCAAAAATGTTTACTCAAGAGTGAATTACTCTCAAAAGAGAATCCATCTTATTAACATTATTAGTATGGGGAATGTACAAATATGTGCATGTACATGTAAGGCAAGGGAAAGGTTCATTTTGTTGTACAATGAAACCTGTATATGAAGACCACTCAAGGAAGACAAGGAAAGTGGTCTTTGCTCTTTATAAGCAGGTGATCTTTCTGCACAGGTTCCTTACATGCATGTTTCTATACAGGTGGCCACTAAATTAGCCAGGATTAAAACTGCACATGACATTTTGTAGATTTTAAAACTTGACCCCATTAAAGGTAACCCCTGGGTTCAAAGAATTAGAACAGTACCACCCCTTAATATCTGTGTCGTGTCCGCTAAACTATGACGTACATGTACAGATGATTGATTAACCTTATTACGAAGGTGTCGCCTCAAAAGATACAAGATAACCATCAGTTGTGAGAGTAGGATTGTGGATAAATATATGCAAAATAGTTAGATATGAATCTGTGAAAAATAGAGGGTGCTAGAGGTTACGTAGAGTAGCAAAATTGTGGCTTTTAGTTTTATTATTATGGGTAGATCAGCTGATAAAGTTTCAATTACGTCTATGAGGAGTGACTTGATTGTTTATGTTGGTCTGGATTAATTTTGATGACCCTTTATATTTATTGTGAGATATACCTCATTAAATTTCTTGAGTCAGATGAAAGCTTGATTTCTTGAACTCTCTGATATTACGTTGCTATGACCTAAAACAATTATTTTGAAGAAAAGGGAGGCAATTTGAACTCATTTTGTCGGTAGTTCATTTTTATATTTTCACACTTGCTTGCATTTTGCCTTTGGTGTAGTATCATTTGGTTTCTCTTCTTTGTCGTGAGTGGTTCATTAGGAGTTCTTGTCTCTCTCTCTCAGTGTTTTGGGGTTACGGTACGTCAAATGGAGACATTCATAAAAAACACCTGAAAAACTAGTGTACATATATTATCTTTGAAAGAGACATTTGTCTAACTTGAGCAAGATGGTTGGATTTAGGTTCACTGGATCATTTCTAACCGACTGGTGGCCTTTTGAAGAGGATGTTGAATATTTTGATTGTAAGTAATATACATTTATGTTTATAGTGAATGGTCCATTTCAATGGATTAACTGTCTTTGGGAGGGTGTCAAATTAACCGTGTGGGTGTATCTTTGCTCTATGCATCACCCTACTTTTTTTTTTATTGTTTTATTTATTTATTTATTCATTCATGCATGTTCACAATTTTACAATCCATTTGAATTGATTTCACATAAAAAAGAATATAACACTGTTTGATTTTTCTTGTGTTTCATATTTTTTCTGCATCAGTAAAATCCGGATTTGAAATCTGTTTGTCTTTTTTCTTACTGAAGGATCTGGAATGATTAATATCTGGTTGACCTGTCACCATCCTGTTCCTGTGTTTTATATTTATTTGTTTAACCTTCAAAATGAGTAGCTATTTTATCAAGATTATCTTGCTTTACTACCCTATCATTCATTAAATTTGTCTTTCAGCTTTCCGCTATCATGATACCAAACCGGATATATTATTGACCTTCAGAGGTTCTGCAGATCTCTTATTGACATATTTGTTCTAATTCAGACGTCATTTAAAATTTGTTTGTAATTTATTCAGAACAGACAAGAAAATGGCAATGAAAATTGTTTTTTCACCAAAGTATGAATCATGGTAAAGAAAAGATCCCCCTTCAGCCTTGTCATATGAAAATCATGGTCCCAAATATGTAGAATATATTGTGATATGATATATACTCATTTTTTTTCTTTCAGATAACATTGAAGATCCTGTGCTCACTTGCCTCGAGACCTATGAAGATTGCTGTGAATTTCTATGGGGGAACAAACGTAAGCATCATATCATGCTTATTAATTAATTACTTGTTATAGCTTGAATTATTACATTTATCATGCTGAAGTGCTATTATATTTGTGAAAAATCAACACGTTTTACAAGTGCACACTTAGGGTACTGTAGCATTGATTTATTAATACAAAGGAGAAAGTTGAAAACAGATGTCAATGTTCCACTTACCGGGTAATTGTCTTTTTTTGTCATGTGAAGATATTGAGTTAGTGTGACATGTGATTAAAGAGACTAATTTATTTCAATTACTGAGAGGAACTTTCACAAATAGGTTCCTTTTCAATCCTTTATTATATCCTCATATCCTGAATAAAGCAATTTATCTTGACATCTCCAAGCTTTCATTTAAAAAAAGTATTGCCTTTAATTAATCTCAGTATGAAGATTCATCATCATCTACTGTATTTGTATGACATACTTGAATTTTTGTGTTTGTTCCTGTGCTTATTTATATTGTCTGGACCATACAGTATATCTTCTGCTTAGATACACAAGGGCATTAACTACTATCCATTTTACACAGAGTTACATGTAAAGTCATTATGGCTCTCAACAGGTGTCGTATGATGGAGTGCATTGAAGCCTGCATTTGATAGAAATTAATAATCAGGACTTAATTAGTTATCATTGATTGTAGTGGTGTCATGGTCGAGTGGATATGTCACCTAACTGTGGATCACAAGGTCCATGGCACTAATGTCCTTTGGCAAGACATTGATCTACATTTGCCACACTCAACTTAGGTGATGTAAATGAGTACCTGGCAGGAATTAATTCCTTGAGATGCTAGAGTGCCATAATGGCAGCCGTTGTAGTCAAGTCTGACAGACATGAGCACTATACAAGAACCCACTATTATTATTATTATTATTATTATCCTTTTTTTATCAACATGCAGACAGCAAGACATCTCAGAAAAAAGTAGACGACCTGATGGAGCACTTCTGCAGCACATCCCAGAAAGCTGATACCCTGAGACAGATCATAGATGCTACCAGTACACTCTTCACTAAATGCATCCAGATTGCTCTTAAAGATGTGGTCCTGGTAAGTCAGTGGGGTCCTTGGCTTTGATGTGAAAGAGCGAGTGTTTTATAACTGATTTTGTCCTGGTGCAGGTTTGTGTTACATCTCTATCATTTTGAGTACCGGTACAACTTAATAAGCCATATCATCACAAGAGACAATGTTAATGGGTATGATATACATGTATATTTATGTACGCTTAGAGAATGAACAAGTACATTTTTCATACTAATCAATATGACTTTGGACTCAAATATTTGTATATTTACATGTACGAACAATTCCAGAAGAAGCAATGCAAACTCATGCAGTGAAATTGAATTTTACATTGAGCATAATTGTACCTTTGACTGAAAGTAAGCTCTTTGATTCCATAATGATATCCCTTCATGAGAATGCTACTCACATGTACATTTGTTCTGAGCATGTTGATTGGTGCAAAGATCAGCCCCCACAAATAATTTGTAATATTGACATTTGATTGACTATGTTAAATTGCGAGAGAAGTATATTTAAATAGAAGTTATGATATTTCTTGTGTTTTCTAGCGTACAATGCAGAAGAATGCAGGTCACATGGATAACCTTAAGATCGCCATGGAAACCTACATCATGAATGGAATCTACACCAAAGTCTTTAAGGCTGTCAGTCAGTTCTATGCAGTAGAGGTATGTCTTAATTTTAGCATGAGATGGTCCTTTTTTTGGGGGGGGGGATATTGATGCCGTTTTTTTGTTGATGATGTTTTTTGACAATTTTTTTGGGGGGGTATTTTTCTTTTTTTTGGGGGGGGGGGAGAGGAGGGGGAGGGAGTTCTTTTGTCTTCATTTCATTGATTTGCAGTCCAATATAGACCTAGAGGTAAACTTCCCCTCATTGCTTGATACTTGATTTTTGTGATGATTAGCATTTGTTTATATTATGGAGGATGTTGGATTGTCGTGTACTTCTAATTTATAAAAAGATCATTAATTTCATGATTTATTTGTCAAAGGACATAACAGTGATAATGGATAACTACATATTATCTGATTGTTTGTGTCAATGAGTGGTAGATGAAAACAAAATGTTCAAATAAATTGATATAAAAGTGATATGTCTTCAAAATTCTTAATTATCTGATTGTTTTGTGTCAATGAGTGGTAAATGAAAACAAAATGTTAAAATACATTCATTAATCAGAGGAACATGACTCTCCCATTTGATAATTACATTGGCTTATGAAATAAATGTTTACATGTATGTAAAATTGGTTTTCAGTGGGGATGCCTGAACCCTGCATTTTACTACATTTTGCATTGAAACACAGGCTTCAAGTAGGAGACACAGATCTTTGAAATAGTCCAAGGGAAATAAAGCCTTTAGCATTCACATATCTCTGCCAAGCATGAGGTTTAGAATCTCCATATGTTCCTATTTAACGGTTGGGTAGTCATTCACATAGAATCCATCTTGGGATTGGTGATGCATGAATCTTGGATTGAGGTAATTCAAGGTTGGCAGACAGATAGATTGAATAATGGAATGCATTAAGAGCATGACTATATTAAAGATATTACTTACCTATCCAGATTTGAGAGTCATAAATATAAGTGATTGGATTGTTCATTAATCTCAAGTTGTTTGAATAAATTAAATAGACAGTTTCAGGTAAAAAGACTATTGTTTATTTTCAGAGTGCTTTTTCTAGACACACCAGAGGAAAATTGCACATGTACCACATTATTATATCATGTACTGTAATAGTTACAAGAAAAAAAGAAAGATAAATTTATGTAAACTTTGATGTATGAAGCTGTGTCAGTTGTATTAGTTTGGATTTGTGTTTAAAGTTTTAATAATTTGATTAATGAGTTGGTTGATTTTAATCATTTGATTAATTTCCCAGGATGCCAATCTGAACAAGATAACCCGGAACCTGTCCGAACTACAGGTCAAGGATGTTGGTGTGAGGTTAGAGTTCACCACGAATGTTCCAAGGGCTCGCAGAGAGATGTCAACCATTAATAAGTTCAGCACCCCGCTCTGCAAGATGCAATGTCTGAGGAGAACCGTTCTTGCTATTACACAGCAGGGATTCAGAGGAAAGATCAATGATAGTGGTGAGTGGAAAGATGCAGAATGGATGTTGAGATGGTGGTGGTGGTGGTTGTGGTGGTGTTGGTGATGGTGACAATGATGATGATGATGATGATAATGATGATGATGGTGGGAAGATGCTGGGGGTGGTGGTGGTGATGATGGTGACAATGGCGATGGGAATGATGGTGGTGGTCTTAGTCATGTAGTGATAGTGAAAGTGGAGATGATGGTCATGGTAATGATGATGAAGAGGATGGTGATGATAGAGATGATGATGAGACAGATATTTCTGATGAGGACGATAAAGGATGACATGATGATGATGATGACAATTATAATTCATACATGTAGGTCGGATGTATTTTTGTTAGTCAGCTTGATTGGTAATATGTGGTCATGCAAGATATTTTTCACTAGTAAGTACTTTTTAAGCTGTATAGTTTGAAATATTTTATCGGTAGATATTTTGCTGTTTTATATTTTACAGCTCGGGCGATGTCATCGGATGACCTTCTGCCTCTACTCGTCTTCTTAGTGGTCAAATCAGACATCCCAAACTGGCTGGCTAACCTCTCCTACATGCAGAACTTCTGTCTCTCAAACTTTGCAGGTGGAGAATTCGGGTGAGTACCTGGAAAGTTTGGCAGATCTTTGTCATATTTAGAGCTTCATCCCCCCCCCCCCCCAAAAAAAAAGAGCAAAATGTCTTATGCAGTTATTACATTTATTAGCTTATCAAACGTCTAAGTAGAAAAAAATAGGGTAACTCAATTATTGGTAGGGGAATTCATGAAAAGTTGAATATTGAAAATTGACAAGGAGATACAGATTTAAATAGATGGATGAATGCAGAATCACTTTGATAGGAGGAATTGATATAATTCTGCTTGAAATTACTTAGCGTTAATTACTTGAAGTCATTTTTATTTTTATTAATTGTTATATCCTTCTCTTTGAACTAATTATTTCTATTAAACACACATTCATCCCTCAGATTCTACATGGCATCAATCGAAGCAGCAGTCGAGCACGTGAAGTCCGGTGCCATGAGTAACTCCACCCCGGCCACGCCCATCTCCATAGACCATTCTCGCTTTTCCTTGCCCCCGTCCTCCCCCTCCAAGTCCGGTTCAGAGCCTCTGTGGCAGAAAATAGACTCCTCGGACCATGAGAATACTCCAGCTGTGGATATCTTATTCCAGGTAGGTAGGATATTGTAAGGCATGAAGAATGCAGGGGTTCAACATAGACAGGGGTACAAGGTCAAATAATTCTCTTCAAAGTCATGAAAGGGGCTTCACAGGATCCACATGTTTTGAATAATCTCCGGCAAATGACCCGTTGTACAAAAAGCCCCCCCTCCCCCTCCTCCTTTTGAATTCACCCCTTATATATATATAGCTGGTGTTGAGCCCGGAAGAATAATTCATGTATGATGCTCTGACTTTCTGGCAATCTATACTGAAGAAAATTATTGTCCGTAATGCTCAAAGTCTTTTTACAAATACCTGAGGGGCAAAAATTGCATACCTCCATGATACCTTGGTGACCACCTGATATAAAGCTCTTGTTTCTTGCTCTCTATCAATCAAGTATGCCAAGATCAGTTGTATTTATCTGTTCTTACTTTATTTAGTTGTTGTCAATATGGTCTTTTAAAACTTTGTATATATTTAACATTAAGAATGAAACTAACACTTTTCAGTACGCCGTATATTCTCATGGCACTTCAAGTCAACTTTCACTTTTCTTTCTCAGCGAGTGATGGAGGGAAACAAGAATGAAGTTGAAGCTATGTTAGAAGCAAGCAGTACAGATTACAGTTGGCTTATCAGCAAGATGTGTCATCCACTGTGTTCTTGTGACAGCTGTGAACAGATCCTAGCAAGGTATGTCAATACACTCTTATTATGTGACAGATATGAACAGATCCTACTTATAGCAATTACGTTTGTTGGACACATGTGAACAGATCCTAGCCAGGTTAATAAATCAAATACATTATTGTGACAAATGTTGATAGAATGTCGCTAGGTATGTCAATTTAATACATGCATATTTGAAAATGTAAATATGTCTTTATTAGCTAGTAAGTCAATCAACTTTAAAATTCCCAAACTCTCTTATTTTTTATCCAATTTTGATTAAACTTTCACTGTTTTGTTTGTTTAATTTTTCTCTATTTATTCAATTCAATTTGCAAATGGGCCGAACTTGCCCTTTAACCGGGTCTTCAGAAACCACATTATCCTTGATTTCTACATCTCTTTGAAATGTATCATCAAAGAGTATTTCCAAAAAGTATGGGCGTATGAACATATATACTAAGAAATTTAACTTGTGGTACAAGAAATGAATTTTGTTGATTGCCACGTTCCTCTATTTCTTCTCTAGTAAGCGGAATGACCCAAGAGCAGTTTCAGCATCATCGAGAGACAACAGGGGTTGCACTCCTATGCATGCTGCAGCTGCTTATGGTAAGCTAAACTATTAGCTTGGTAGATACATGAGTACCGTGTATATGTTTATGTTTTTGAGGCTTTTATTTTTTTTATTTTTTTTTAAGCAATAAAATCAGAAAGTGTTAGCAACATCCTTCTTTTTAGTTATGTGGTTTTTCACCTCTTTAATTGAAAGAATTGTTCTTCATCAAATCTTCATTGATTTATATGTGTAACTTTTTGCTTTATTATATTTTATATATGAGGAGTTTAAATGATAATGAATTTTGTAAATTATTACAATTTGCATTTGCAGTAATAACAGAGTCTGTATTTCAGAATTTGTTTAAAACATAAGCAAAGTGAGCAAATGACTTGTGTGTCATTGTATGAAATAGGTAAATCTTTGCATTTATTTGATTGAAATTTGCAGTGAATTTTATTTGTAAAAGTTCACTTAACCGGAATCTGTAATGCAAGAGATAATAAGCATATTACTTGCAAGAAATTTCTGTTAATATCAAATATTGACCAATCACATGTTGTTTCATCCTTGGTTTCCTATCAATCATTGTTGTTTAGGTCACCCTGAAGTGATCAGTACCTTGATGAGACGAGGTGGTGAAGTGAACGTAACAGATTATCATGGATCAACACCGTTACATCTAGGCTGTCAGAGGGGACATCAAGATGTTACGGTAAGCAATCTATTAAAGCCCCACTGCACTACTTATAGCTACTTGCACCCTCTATATAACACACAATGCATGAGTGACCATTGGTCCCCCATGATCCTCTTTTTCTTATGTTAATTGAGAGCTGATTTGATGAGATAACCACCCATCCAGTGACCTTGCAGGGTGGTCTAATCCCTCCTGTACACTACTACAGATGTTTTTTTTTAAGCAGTATTTTCTTGTAAAAGTTAATAATAATAATGAACGTTATTTGTATAGCGCATATCACTCACACAAAGAAAGTCCCTATGCGCTTAGAAAAGAAGGAAAAGGGCGGAATAGAAATGAAAAGAAAAGTTAATGATAGTGATCTGTTCATTCTGATATGAGTAAGTAAAGTTTCATAAATGGCATTGTTTCATCACATTGAACAACACAAATACCAAGATAGACAAAAACCAGTGTACTAGGTGTGGTATTGCCCTTACTCCACCCAACGAAAGAAACTATGAAAACCATTAAAGAGATGGTTCATTGAAATGTGGAAAATGGGCAAATTACACCTCTACAGATTGCTGAGAACATTAACAATTTGAGCAAAGTACTTTTGAAGCCCTCACTGTTGTGAGGAATAAATTAAATGCAATTTTGTTACCCTTTCCTGAACCCACTCACTAAGTGAATTGACGGCGTTATTTTACATGCGAAACTATGACGTCACAATATGAACAACCTACATCACACATTCGGGACAATGTTGGATACCCATTGCAATTTTCAGATATGGGTTAACGTTGTTTGTATATTACCGCCAGTGGTGATATTTCCTCTTTTTTTGGCATTTTGAATGAGATACACTGAATAAATGATACTTTCTACAAATGTTTGTTTGATTTTTATTTATTTTCCGTCACATTTGAGCATAAAAATCGGGAAAATAATCACATATTCTGAGGGCACTTCAGCGTGTATTTGTCTGATCTGGGAAGGCAAAGGACATTTTGCATGCTGACCTAACGACTCTTTTGGAGTGAAATAGGCGACAAATTTACATAGAATTGTCCAGATATTCATTACAAAAATGTGTGATTAGGCTGATTAATTTACATTGTTGATAAATTAAGTCATATAGGACCCTGATAAACCGAGAGAAACAGTTCAGTCCGGTTCGCGATTCACGGCTAGCTCGAGCGCCGGGCTACGGGCTAGGCTGGCTAGCAAGCTGCGCTAGATGTGATGCACGCATTATTGAGGTCAGTGTATTGCACACATAGTACATGCACAGAGTACGCACGCACAGCTACCAGCTACGGGAAACTTGAACGCTACATCGACAATATATTCCATCGCTTTTTGGAAGTTATATACCATTTATCTAGACTAACGTCAGATTAAGAACCAAAACCATGCCATGGAAGAGCCTTCTGGAGTATACTCAAGTATGTTTTCGTCCATAACCATATTTCCAGGGGATTTTGATGAAGGTAAACAGCGTTAGTTATAAATGGGTACGGTACTCGAGAGTCAATGCAAATCGCACGCAAACTGCAACTCTCGTCGTCAATCGTTTCAGCTGAGCGGCCCGCTGTTCATATTGTGATGTCACTTCGAAAATCAGCTGACTTACGATGTTTTAGGGGCGTTGCGTGGGTTGATTTTTCGTCAAGTTCAATCAACTTTTATAAATTTCGCTCGAATGTACAAGTTCCACAAATGTAATGATTTTACTCAGTGTAATTTTTCGATTGCAATGATACCAAATTCAGTCAAGTTTGAAATCAATAAACCATCTCTTTAAGGAAAGGTTTATAGTAATCTTGTAGCTCAATATTCATAGAGAAAAAGGGGGCTCCTCATTGAAAGGGCTTCTTTTATGACAGCTTCTCTTATACAGTGAAATTTGCTTTAGTGACCAACTGTCCATGAAGACCAAATTTTAGTTTTTTCATTGGTTTTTTTCTTCTCCAATTTAAAACACTGATCCCCACAGTTCACCAGTCATCCTGTTCCCTTTAGCGTTCTTTATGATACACTAGTTTTACTCTATT
This sequence comes from Strongylocentrotus droebachiensis, assembly GCA_035222895.1. Classification (NCBI taxonomy): domain Eukaryota; kingdom Metazoa; phylum Echinodermata; class Echinoidea; order Camarodonta; family Strongylocentrotidae; genus Strongylocentrotus; species Strongylocentrotus droebachiensis. The sequence continues at coordinate 30,476 of JAVYIG010011312.1, forward strand.
TAAACATGTATTGTGTGATTACATCTCTCTTCCGTACTCTAGTTACTACTACTTGCTAAAGGATCTCTAGTTAGTATAGAAGACAACGATGGTAATAGACCTCTGCATCTATGCTGTGCTAATGGGCATGAGGAGGTGAGAAAGCTTCCTAAAAGTTGACCTTCTATTATCCAACTATATATACTAGAATAGAGGGAAAGTAATTCTTTGTATTTTTTGACTTTCATCTGACAGTCATGAAAATTGTCTTTTGTCATGAATAAATGAGCTTGAATTGTTTTTTAAAAATTCATGTGTTGGATCCTCAAAATTCCTGTTTTTTTATAATTTTTATAACAGAAAACATGTATATCAAGAATATGACAGATTTCTAATATACAATTTTATATCATTGGTTTAAGAGGCTGAGAACACATGCTTATAATGGGAGTGAAAAATCAAATATAGATAAGATGAATTTTAGCATGTATTGTAATTGTTTATTAAACTTCATTGATGTGCATCAATATTCTGTGTGTAAACATAAATATATCATATAAGTCAGTTTACAATGTAATGTAGAAGCCCCCTTTTCATCAATCCTTTCTTTTCTTTTATATTTTTATTGATCGCATGATTTTTTCCTTAATTTCTGAGTTGATGATCAATTAAACCTTACAGCTTTGTTGTAAATGGTTTCCATGTTTTGAGTTGGTCCAACTATTCTTAGTAAATTTTTCTTTCTATTCCAGTGTGTGAAAGCATTGCTCTACTCTACCAGACCCTCCCAGAGAGTGTCTATCAATGCAACCAACACCAGAGGAGACACAGCACTACATCTGGCATCCAGATGGGGATATGGTAAGACAAATCATGGAAGATTTTAAAGGCATCCTTTAAAGTTGATACTCTAAGACAATCCCAAATACTGAGATAATTACATAAATAGAAAGCTTTTAACCCCCATAATAACACCAAATGGTGTCCACCCGACAAAACAAGTTTAGAATAATGAATTTATTCGAGTAAACTCTACCAAAATATCTAAGTCTGAAACCCGGAAGTGCACGTAGAGTCGGGCCTCTATCCGTGACGTCACGAACGGGAGTCATGGGCTCAGTGAGAGTGAATGGCAGTGATATCCCTACGTAAATGCTATCCTGTCAGAGCTTAGATTTGTTGTTGTTAAGGAGTATATTTGATGGATTTTCTGTTTTCATTTGAATGAAGAATAACGAAGCAACATTTTCCAGTCGCTGATTTCTTTTTATATCCTCATATTCACCTATTTGGTAGAGATTTAAGACGAGTTTACTGTCTAGGAATTAAAGTTAAATCGTGCACTTATGAATAGGCGGATGCATTATATTGTCATCAGATGTACATGAGCAGCTTTGTAAAACGAATAGGTCTAGAACTATGATAGTACTTATCATAGATGTGTGTGACTGCCTCAAAAAAGGATACAGTACCAGTTAAACATTTTATGTTGTAAAATATCAAACTTGAACGAGATCATGCAAGCGCGCTTCCTCTATAATATTTTGGCGAGTGATGCGGCTCTTGCATGAACGTTCGTGGAGCGAGCAGAATCGGGAGGTAAGACCGGATCGTACGTGCGCTAGTTATATGTTTATCGGCAATTGCAAGAGAATGAAAGCGACGTTGCCAGCTAAGAAAAACAACTAACAAAGACTTGCTCCTGACTACCGGTGTCAGAATTGGTAGATGAAGGATGTTCAGGGCCAAGGAAGGCGAAAGACATGGGAAAAAGGAAGAAGAAACCATCGGGAGATCGCTGTAGTGTATGGTAATGAACTGTGCATGGGTAGACAGCTACTGTTCACTCCGTGCCTGGGCCGATTTCATCACCAAAACAAAAATTACATGGTGAAAATATCGACTAATAGCACATCGTTGGCATGTATATGTCATAATTTTTAAAAGGGGAATTGATATTAATACTATGAAGTACTAGGGGAAGGTAAAGAATTGTACATTGAATTATGATTTATTAGACTTTTCAGCCTTTGAAACAAAAATATGCAGAAAATCGTATCACTCTGCACGTGTTTGCTATGGAACATCCGGGTACATGAATATACTCTCTCCCGGACGTGAGGTCATAAATAGTAGACCAGCGTCATGACTGATTTTCTATGCAAAGAGAGGCGGATATTTTAGACATTTCAATTGAGGATTTCGAGTAGACAGAATTTTTTGTGATATACTAAGTAATTGAAAAACTTAAAAATAACATATACTTGCCGTAGGTAACAAATTAAGGGACATTTATTTGCTTAGAGTATCAACTTTAACAATGTTAAATCTGAGGTGCACGGCTCTACATGTTATCAGTGTCTGTAATATGGTGTAATATTGAAGCTCTAAAAAAATTGCCCTTCAAAATGATCAAGAAGTGCCTCAAAAAAGTAAAAATCTGTGAGTGACCGGTTTTACCATACTCATTTTCCCCATACTCATTTTCCCCAATAGACAGTAGTGTTATGAAAATGCAAAATTTGATTTCGATTTCCAATCATAAATATCTTGATAATCAGACAGGTGATCGGCTTGTAAAAGTTATGGGGTTCCTGACTGACCTAAAGGTTTGTAATTATCATTGCAGCATGAGCTAAATCCAGAATTTTGTTTCAGAATCTGAGACAAAGTTACCCAATCCCTTAAAGAGGACTGATTTAATCTGTGCGGCTCATCAAGTCTGTTTTCATATTCTTATCCTGTGGCAATTCTCAATTTCCTTTTAATGTTGAGATGTTTGGATGCTACTTTATATTTGAACAATGAATAGCTTACTGAAATTGTAGTTCTGTGGGACATTTTTCTTTTTTTATCGTAAGGATTAGTCACATAAATTGATTAACGAAATCAATTTACAATCTGACACTAGGAATTCAGGATTATATATTTAACTTAAGTTGTTTTAAATATGTACATCACTTGATGTCAACTAAAATATGACTTTAAGAATGTAAAGTTAAATTGTTTGGAAGGAAAGGTAGTTTCAATCATTTCTTGAAATCCATGTCAAACTTTGAACATGGCCACTGACATCTAGTGACGATAATGAACTCAATGGGGACAGAATATAATCTTTATCCGACTTCACACTGGTTATATCTACAACAATTAATTTATTGCTTTTATTGCTTTGATTGCAGCCAACATCGTATCGCTGCTCATAGACCATGGTGCATCCGTGGAAGCAAGGAACAGAAGACAGGAAACGGCTCTCATGTGTTCTCATAATATCAACATCTCACGGACCATTCTATTCAGTACGCAGGATGAGAGCGACCAGGGATCCATGTCATCATATGTAAGTTCAGTCAAGCGATAGCTGCAAATTATGTAAAGGTCGCTTTTAAACGAAGATCTGTCATTTGAACGCAATTTTTTTTAAATCACATAAAATAGTTCCATTGGCAGTTTCAAAGATATGTTCTCCTTCCCTAAATTATATTTCCTGCTTGATATTTTTCATTCATCCCATGCACATTTCTATTTTTATCTCCTAAATTTTTTCTGCCTTATTTTGAAGTGTTAATATTTGGGTATGACAGTGATGACTTTTCTCTGCATAACTCTCCCATAATGGATTGAGAAGCTCCAAACCACTAAGTTTAGCTCTCCCTAATCATTCACTTCATTTAGAAAATGATGTGGAGAGAGTTCATTTTCTTTTTGTGTGTCCACTATAATCCATAATAATCCAGCATTTACCTATGTTATCTTTGTAAAGGCGACCAGTCCTCCTATAGCAAGCATCCTATCGACTATGGGAGACGAAGACAACCTGGTGACCCCTATCAAGGTCTCCATCACAAAACTCACTAAGAAACTACAACCTGCCCAGAAAGAGGTAAACATGGTTTCCCTGATATTATTCTTGCTTGTAGTGGTTTAAGCACTTTAATTTATAGGTCTTGGGTTCAATCCTTGACCCGGCACTAATGTCCTTTGGCAAGGCATTAATCTACATTTCCTACTCAATACCCAAGAGAGAAATTGGACCTTGAAGATGTAGGATGATGAAAGCACTTGTGTTAGTAATTGCCTATGCCCTCACAGTGACCTTATGGTAGGAATACACCCCAGGAGTGGAGATGGTGCACAGTGTGCGTGAATGAATCCAATGACCAGGTTAATGATATTTTTAAAGCGCATCGAGACAGTAATCGTATAGAGATATGGCGTTCTCCAATGTGTTGATTATTCTCGTAGCAGTTACTTGTGTGTAGGAATGTCCATGTTTGGTGCCATATCAGTCTGCTCTACTATTCCCTCAGTGTTTGCCAATAATGTGATTCCTCCATCCAAATTCTGAAGTAAACGATTTGCATGTAGGCATCAGGTGAATGGAATCTTTTAATCATATGAAATTATTTTCACATAAACCACTGAATACAATGACAGATTCTTTCTTTGTATTGTCATTCCTTGAATGTCATGCTGCTGATCTTGAAGTACGTTTGCATTGCAAGAACTAGTTAGCCATTTAATGAGCTATATACTCAGTGCAGTTGGTAGTTTAATACCTTTAAAATGAATATAGCTGAAGACAAATTGTGAATAGAATATGTTTTCTGATAAATGAAACAATAATGGAAAAACTGTGCTTATGTCCACTCCTTCAATCTTTTGTTGATCAGGTCGAGAAGTTACTTCGCAGCGTTGCGGACGGTGACATCCTCATGATGAAGCATCATCTCGGTTGGCTTAGTGATGACGACTACGATGACGATGAAGATGATGACACCATCCCATTAGATTCTAAGTTGTGTCATCCTCTATGTCAGTGTTCTAAATGTGCAATGCTACAAAAAGTAAGTATCAGTTGTAACATATGATATCCCTTCAAATTTAGCAATAACTACCAAGTCTCTTGAAGATAAACGGTATTTTTTTCAGTGTCCTTGTATAAGCAAATAGCTATTGATGCTTTGCAAATTCAAGGGTTATATTACATAAGGTTAGAATGTACACATACATGTATTTTTCTGTTAAATCTGTAATAATAAGCATTCATATGTTGGTTTTTCACCTAAATAAGTATTTACTCTATTCTGATCTGAGTTGCATAGAATATTAATCTTTTGTACTTGTAATGTCCTTTTATAGCTTTTAAAATTGTTGAAGAAATCAATTTGGTATGAATACAGTCTACCCAGATGCACACAAAAACCCAGATATTTCACAGAGTCCATGATCCACGTTTGGTTTTATTTTACAATGTATAATATGTGATGTGTATACTTGTTAAGGCCAATTCTCGCTACCCCAAATAGCGATTCTGCCGAGATCCGGGGAAAATCCTGAAAACGCGCATTGCATTATGGGATAGCTTTTCGACATTACAGCTTCCTGTGCAGGCGGCGCGATAGCGCAAACGTAAAACGCCGTCGCCACACAACGTGTATGCACCGAATATGTCGTCTGCTCGGTCTTGTTTTTTTTTCGCAAATATTTCAACGTTTATTTGAACATTTCATTCGTTGTTTTTTGCGTCTTTTGACATCAGTGACGATGGTTTTCTTTTGTGAGGCTGCACAGTGCTGGGCTCATGATTCCAAGCGTAAGAACCCTGAAAAATGGGGGTGGATGAAGGCCGTGACTTGGGATGGGACTCTATACCGGAAGTTGTAGTGACGACCCGAGAGAGTGAAAATTACCTCGTCTCGCGAATTTCGAGATTTTCGTACCTATTTAGGGTAGCGAGAATTAGTGCTTTTCATGACCCTGCCACTATTATTCATATGTATATGTTATTGATTTGTAAATTGTTTTTTAAAGTGAAAATAAATTGAATTGGATTGAAAATTTACAGCGTACCACAATCAGTGCCAGCGGCCTGAGCGTGAACTCACGAAACCAAGAAGGCTACACGGCTCTCCACGTCGCCGCCCTACACGGCCACGAGGCCTTGGTGGACGTGTTGCTCCGTCGAGGGGCGAGTGTCAATCAGAAGAACGGCAGCAGCCAGCAGTGCACACCCCTTCATCTAGCTTGCCAGTGCAACCATCCACAGGTGGGTTTATCCTTTTAATAAGCCTGTTCATAGTCGCAGTCTGAGCATGAGCAGACCAAATTGTGAAATACACGGAGACAAAATACTGGATGCGTGCTCATGAAAGTTATGTAATCATTATTCATTTATGCACAACCAGTGCGCTCCATGATACACAGGTGGAAGTGGTCTTTTAAAAGGGGAAACAAAGGCTATTTATGTAGCACCTCCATCGCTGTAGGAGTGATTATTTCAAAATGTACAAAGTGGGAACTCTTCATGTTTTTGAAGATCTGTGGATATTCAGGGTCATTCGGGACATGTGGTAACCGTGAACTGGTCTATTATTATGGATGCCAATTTTCACTAATGTTGGAGATTTATTGTAATTTTGCTGTTAACATCATTGTCAGCTCCTCTTGATTTATGTTACTAAAAAAACAACAGACAATTGGAAAATCTGTTAATTCTTAAAATCCTGTTATCCCATTGTTGGTATATTAAAGAACTGTCTTTTATCAAAGTGAGCTTGAAAACTGTTAGAAGATTTATAGACTCACATCAAGATAAATGTTATCATTTCAAAGAATGAAAGCTACAATGAATTTTACAAAACATTATCTCTGATATGGAATCAAATTGAAAGTGATCAGTTTGGCACTAATGCCTACGAAATGAAATGATTCTAGTCATTTCAAGTGTTGGTTGAATATGCTTTCAACAGAAAATTGCTCATCTCTGGATAATATTCAAATCTTCTATAACTTTCCCACAATTCATGGTTAAAATGTATATGAAATATTATTGTGTTTTTCTTCTCCAGCTCGATTTATAATGAGTTGTTAATTTTTGAGTTATTTAAATGATCTTCCTTCTATTTATTATTATATATGCATGATTTATTAAATAAAGAACTGATTTATAATTTGTGTGTTTATTATAAGTGTTGGTTGGTAATTTGTAGTCAGACAATCGTGCGCTTAGAAACAACCGTATTAAGAGCCTGATAAATGTTGTGTCTTATTATTATTATTTAGATTGTATCCAAACTCCTGCAGCATGCGGCTAAGTGCAATATAAAGGATGTGAGAGGTAACACCCCTCTCCATTACTGCTGTCTCAACGGGCATCTCGGACCAGCAGAGGCCCTCCTACAGGTATTTAAATAAATATATGCTACCAAACACTGTTACATTTTTGTCTCTAACTTTTGTGATGTTCGAAATTTTGTTTTTATCAACTAGACAAATTTATGGTTAGAAAAACACTTTTGTCTTGTGTCACCCCTAGACTAGACAGTAGGCAAGTATGTAGGATATAATTCCATTGTGCCTTGTTTAGGGAGCCATGTGATGATCATCCTTTTGTGGTGTTACTAACAAACTAAACTGTGTTTCATCACGTGTACAACGTGTAGCATGGTGTCGGAAGGTTTTCATGAGAAATTAATGGCGCTGTAAGGTTAACAAATACATACTCTACGAGCCACAAAGAAAATTTGCGTACAAAGATTTTTGCAAATAGCAGGGACTCAATATCTTACAAAAGCTGTTAATGCATGTGTTCGCACCCATATTGTCAGCTCATTTTCACATTCAGCAAATTTAGCGACACTGCTGCAATTGGCAAAGTTTGCAAAAATAAACCCTTGCAAAACTAACAGCTTTATACAGTACATCTTTTATGAATGTCTGTGCCAGTTAATTAATTTCAAACCAGTTTTAAATTACATGTTGCAGTTTCTAGGACAGAAAAACAAAACGACTAAGAAATCTGTTCTCCATCTTTCCAGCATGGTGCGAACGTGAACCAAACCAACCAGAGGGGTAACACGCCCCTCCATGAGGCAGCGAGGTTCAACTTCACACCCCTGGTCAAGTTATTACTGGACAGCGGTCAGGCTAACCCTCATTGCAGGAACAAGGCTCAACAGATACCTCTGAGACTCACCCAGGTTTGTAGCAATACTATCAATGCATTTTTATTAAGCTACGCATAATTTTGAGTAAATTATCAATCAAGTTTTATTTACCTGTTGGTATCGGTGGATGTGATATGTCATGCTGGGGTCTATTGTAAAGGCGTATAATTTCAAATTTGAATAGTATTCAACCTGTTCAGAGTTCACCTAATGTACTGAAACATACTGTGAGCTTGATGATATATGAGTACATACATTACCAATCACTAAAAAGGAAATACAGGTATTTTGTAGTACTACAAACTTTATGGTAAGATTTTATTTACTATTGTATTCATGTCAGTTAGTTTTCCTTGGTTATAGAATTTTTCATAGATAGAGCTACATGTATGAGACTTGGTAAACACTGTAATCTCTATTGACAAGCTGTTTTCTAGCTACAGTTTGTAAAACATGAATCTAGTTTCCAGAGGAGGGCAATAAGTGCCCCTTCCAGACAGGTTACTTTTCTTCCAAGATGATCAGTATAGCAAGCTAGTACTGTACAGTGCATTTTAATGTTTTTAGAAATGTGACTCTATATAATGAGCCAGTTCACGGTTGCAGTCTGAGCATGAGCAGATAAAGGTCATTGCAGAACAAATTTTGAAATACACGGAGACGAAATACTGGATACGTGCTTATGAAAGTTATGTAATCATTATTCATTCATGCACAAGCAGTGCACTCCAAGATACACAGGTGGAAGTATTATTTTAAAAGGGGAAACAAAGGCTATTTATATAGCACCTCCATTGCTGTAGGATTGATTATTTCAAAATGTCCAAAGTGGAACCTCTTCATGTCTTGAAGATCTGTGGATATTCGGGGTCATTGTAGTAATGTGCTAACCTTGAACTGGTCTATTGCTTTTCATCATCATCATCATCATCATCATCAGTAAATGTTAATATTTTCTTCATAGAAACGCAGTGATATTGCCAGGATGTTGAAAGCAGCCATGAGACGAGACGATGACCTAGAGTCTGTGACGTCGACGGAGACCAACACGTCATCCGGCTCCTCCCAGACGGATCCTCTAGAATCTATCCGGGAAACGGGACACTTCTCTAACAACTCCGCTCCACCACCGCCTCTAACTCCTCCTCCTAGACCTCTTAATAATGACTGTAAGTTTATTGTTAAAGGCATCGTTTAATGATGTTAAATCTGAGATGCAGGGTCGTACGTGTTACCAGTATCTGTGATATGATGTAATATTGAAGCCCTAAACAAAAAATTGCGCTTCAAAATGATCAAGAAGTGCCTCAAAAAAAGTAAATACCTTTAAGTGACCGGTTTTACCATACTTGTTTTCCCCATTAGACTGTAGTGTTACAAAAACTGTTTGGCAAACGCAAAATTTGATTTCGATTTTCAATCATAAATATCTTGATTATCAGACAGGCGATTGGTATGTAAAAGTCATGGGGTTCCTGACTGACCTAAATGTTTATAATTATGATTGCAGCATGAGCCAAATCCAGGATTTTGTTTCAGAATCTGAGACAAAGATACTGGATCCCTTTAAATGTTACCTTCTGTACGTGTACTGTACATAAACCCTTGAGAAATGTGATACTGTTAGTGATACATTTAGTTAATACATTGCCTACGTGAATTGGATGGCTCCTGTTGGATGGCTCCTGTTTTAAAGCCTATTTGGGGAAAGCAAATCAGTCGTCGATGGGTTAAGCTCAGATCTGATCTTAATGTAGTGAGATCTTGACTTTAATACCATGATGTATATTCGATGCAAAACTTCATACCGTACATGTCCTTCTGTTCATCCATTACCATGACAACCAACATCTCTTCCACCACCCAGATGTTCTACCGAGACCACTCAGCGTCCACGACCTCTTCAACTATTTCTGCGACACGGACCGGACCACCATGCGTGCCTTAAACCAGTCCATCAGGGAGTTTGAGCCCGCCCGTCAACTCAGACATGTCGAGATCGAGGATAAGCATCAGGAGAATTGGAACCTCTATCTAAAACAACAGGTATGTCAATAAATGCTTTCAATCAGGAATAAGTTATAGATGGGGAATTTAGAATGCAGGGATGCCAGTTTTCAGGCAATTGCCTGAATTCAGGCCCTGGCTAGTCATTTTCAGACCATAGTTCAGGATTTTTTGTGTACAAAATAGCTCATTCTAGGTGATTTTCAGGCCCTCTGATCAATTCTAACTGGCATCCCTGAGAATGTTAATGGTAGGGTTTATTTAGATATTTTTGTATAATTGATTCATGTTTTGGTAGTGAATAAAGAAAGAGAACGAATCTTTGTTGATATGGTCTCATATCATATTTCATACCTTTATTCAACATTTTTGGGTGTAAGTATTTGTGCATTTCTGTTTAGAAGTGGAGTGAATTAGGGTAGGTAGTATCTCCAAGCTCCAAAGTCGACGTTCATACTTACATATTATCAAACCACAATTATTAGAATCAAAACAACGTGGCAAGGTTTACAAACTTACTGTCAGATCGAATGGAATGTCAGATAACTATCTCTGGAATAGATGTATTAATTGTTTGAAGAATTTTTTAAAGGTTTATTTTTACCAAGCCAAAGGCTACAAACTGGTGCTTCTTCGAAGGAGGACAAAGTTTTAAAAACACACATGGTCACATTTTGTGATGTGCCCGATATCAACAGTTTAAGTTAAAAGAAATTAAAGTCGTCAACCCGCATCTGAAGTGAAAAAATATTGAATACATACATTCTGAAGGACATTGTGAATATTTTCATGTATGATCACTGCTCATGAATATTCATATTGTCATCAAATTGGCAATGTTATCATTGACCTGGTGACCTTTCACTGTTTGCTTCCTATGCAACAAAGGTCCATTTCTTGGACATGTTGTATTCCGTGTATGCCAAGCCCAACAAATTATTTTGATAGTAAAATGGTTGGGCGGTGAAGATGGAGCTTGTGCAGAAAGGTCAGCATTTGAATTTCATGACAAGTGTAATGTTTTATCCTATACTCCCCCCCTCATTTTCTTTATTTGTAGTTTATTATCTTATTCTCCCCCTTTAGATATATGTATAATTATAGTCTATAAAAGAATCTGTTCTGTCGTATATTTCTAGATGCTCTACCTCAACTTGTTCAGGCCTTCAATATATTTGTAATGGTTGATTTCTTGGTTTCTCTCTCTCTCTCTCTCTGTCTATCTCTTTCAATCTTTCTCTCACTGTCTCTCCTTCTCGTTATCTCTCTGCATCTTTCTGTCACCTCTTTCTCCATCTCTTTTCCTCCATCTCTTTTCCTCCATCCACGATCTCTTTCTCTCTCCGCTCGAGTCCTCCCCCTATCTTCTTATGTTCCCCAACTATTTACTTTCTGTCTCTGTTCCTTCTCCCCTCCTCTATCCCCCTCCCCCCCTTTCTCTCTCTCTCTCTCTCTCTATCTCTGTTTCTCTCTCCCCCTTCCTCCCTCCCTCCCTCCCTCTCTCTCTCTCTTTCTCATTCCCTTAACATTATTCACATAACCTTACCACTTATTGCCTTTGTGTGGGTTTTGTTAAACTATATCTTTATCCTGATGCTAATATACTGTCCAAAAATTGACAACTCTATTATGGAATGATACAATCATACAAGTAGTTTGCCAATGTTCCTTTTTTATAATTTTATATTAAATTGATTTGTGTGTTTAGATTCATTCTGTGCAGTTCCTTTTCTTTTCCCTTTTTATTTTATCGGTTTGAGTGCAATGTCTGTCGTTCTCCAGATATAAACTTCTGCTTTCTTGCTGTATCTCCCATACAAAGCTCCATCTCTCTCATTCTCTCTCTCTCTCTCTCTCTCTCTCTCTCTATACATATATATACATCTATCTCTCTCCCTCTCCATCTCTCTCTCTCTCTCTCTCTCTCCCTCTCTTTCTCCATCTATCTTTCTCGCTCTCTCTCTCTCTCTCTCTCTCTACCTCTCTCTCTCTTCATCTTCTCTCTCCATCTCTCTCTCTCTCTCTCTCTCTCTCTCTACCCCTCTCATTGTATCTCTCCCTTTTATTTAACATATGTCATACCATATCATATCTCTTTTTCTTATGCCTTCACTACCAAATGTTGTGCAGGAATCATTATTTTCTTCTTTTCCTTTTTGTCATATTTTTTTCTTCTCATCTTTACTCATGTTCTTATGTTCTTAATTATGATTTATTTATTTTTGAATATCATTTACTTTGTTTTTATTTTCTTACTAATTTGTTAACCAGTTAAATCGTTTTGTTGTTCTGGATATTTTGTTGTTATACCCAATACTTTTTTTGTAATATGTAAAATTTGTATGACAATTCAACTGCTACTACTGTACATATATAGACCGATAATATTGTGAAATGTGGCCTTAACTCTTCAATATTATTTTTCCTAAACAATCCTCATTTCTCTTTCTTTCTTCCTCTCTGTTTCCCTTTTCATCTTTCTTTCTCTATTTCTCACACTTATTAACATTTTACATAAAATCTGTTAACTTTGCCGTTCATAAACCTCCAATTTTGGTCATTTTTAAAATTTGCTTAAATCTATTTATGATGTGAGTATTACCACGTTCATGGTGATTGACATTTTTGGGTAATTCTTAGGGTAACATTAGTTTTCGTTATTTTCCATTTTCAAACCTGAACTATGAGAAGCTTTGTTTTGGGGATTTCTGAATAAATGGTCTTAATTGTCCTCCCAGTATTGAACAGAGATGAATATGGATTTTCAATCCTGAATAATGAATAACACATTTGTTCATCTTAGGTTTTTTGTTCCAAACATGTGCAGACCATGCAGTCCACTTCTAATACTGGAAGATCAGTGACATTCCTTAATTATGTGCCAATGTTTGTCGTATTGTCACTTTAAATCTTCAATTTGTTTTGCATACTCTAAACAGCAAATCATTCAGTACTTCTTTACCTTCCATGAAGTATTGATATCTTTATTCTGAATTGAAATAAGAATGAAATAATGAGTGTATTGTTCTGCTTTTCTTACCTATAGCTTGAAATCCAGCACTTTGATCGAAGGAAGCTGAGACGAGCAAAGACTCAGGATAAGAGTGGACCATTCTTCAATATGATAAAAGAAGAACTTAGCAATACTTCTCATATTGAGAACACAGACACAGACAGCGACTCGGATCATGTGATGCCTGAAGCTCAAGAAGATTACCAAGAGAGCAGGGGGCCAGAATCTCCAGGTTTCCATGGTAACGCGGTAGAGAGGAGAGGTGATGAAACACCCACTGAATTAGATACAATAGACAGTAACGGTGATGGATTACATGGTGACGTTGGTGTTGGTGCAAGTAATTTTTCAAAGAAGTCTTCACAATCTGAGGATGCAGTTGCATTTTCGGGAGAAGGAGGCCATGATGAAACCAAGGTAGATAATCAAATTAGTGATTTAGAGGAAGAAAATAGTGCATTGATATCTGAGACACTTTCCTCCGATACCAACTCTGCCGTATCACGGTCGGACGCTGAACACCGAAAGCTAGAAAACCAAAGTCAAAGCAACAATTCAAACAGCAATAGTGAATCCACAGGCACATCTGTGACTCAAGAAGACAATGTATCATCTAATGGAGCAGTCTCTGTGAGTGCAAACACCCTCGATTGTGGGTGTGTTCATACTCGTGATAGCCATGGAGATAACCTGCGTGGTAGAGGAACTGTTCACGATGATGATGCGTATCATAGCAACCAGGATCGAGGGAGAGAGCATCCTGGCTTAGAGTGTTTCAAGACGACTCTGTCAGACTCTGACATTAACGGAGTTTGCCAAGATGAAGAATAGTTGGGGTTTCCCCTCTTTTTGTACATGTATTTTCTTATTTCAGTATTGAAAGTATGTCCTGATAGAGTATCATTGGATTTCAAGTCGATGTTACTGCTTTCTAGTCTAATGTATACCTCATTGCATGCTGCAGACTATCGACCGTGGATAGAATTCTTTACTTTGTTTATCATAGCTTGATTGATTGTGAGGCATAGATTCAAGTGTACTTATTCCTTCTATTGATGTTTGATGTATTATATTATACACCCATAGACTCATTCCCAGCCCCTCCCATATCCTCTCTCCCATCCTCTCTCAATAACGAGTGGTGTAAATCTCCTTCCAATTTATCATAAAGTTTATAGCTTGCTTTATCCAGCTCTAAAAGAATATGATCTGAAATATCTGGAAAATGTTCTTTTTTGTAACAGAAAGTTCAACTGATATGCGATTATTTATCATGTGTTTTCGTCTATAAGGAAATATTCAAAATTGATTTTAACTGTGTTTCAAGCAATGCATTGTACTTTCCTAATTTAATTCTAATATAATCCCTTTGCCGTATATCGTTGTAATTTGAATTTGGCTGTTCGTAAAATTTGTTTTCAATTGCATGTAATTTCCTCAACAAATGCGGTATACCGATCCATTCACACTTTACAAAATATTATGATTCATTAGGTGTAGTTCAGGATGCAGGCACTATTAATTGCTATGCTAGGCAACGCATGGGTTCGCTTCTGAGTTAATATGATTAAAGATTTGATGGGAATTAAAAATTGCTGCAGCTGGTGGCTTAATCAAAACTTGGCATTCATTGAGATTAAAAAATTAAAAAACATATGGCAATAACCAAATGAACCAACCACAAGGATTGATGTGTATTCTGCTGGTACCCATTTCAAGAGAACTATTTCTGATATGCTGCCAAAAATTATTTTCCTTTCTTCATTAAAAAAAAAGCAATAATCGTACAGATAGCCACGGACATAAATTCACCCTTTCAAAAAAAAAAGATTATATATAGCAAATGATGTGAAATTTTTTGTTTTTAGGTAATGTATGCGTACATAACATTTCCTGATGCACACCTTTTATGCTAGCCTACATATTCCAGCATATTCTGAGTCTCTCTATCCCAAATAATTGACCTTTTTCACCAGGTTGATAATATAAACACCACAGAGGATAATGTAGGACAATACATGTATTAAATCTTCTTTATCACAAAGTAACAATTGATTCTCCTGGGCTAGACATCCTGATAACACTAAAACTACCTGTTTGAACTCCTGAAAAATAAAAATTGTCATACGAGTAAAACAAAGATTTGATATAAATTTATCATGAATTACAACATTTTTCTATCCATCATCGCCCCCAACATATCACATTTTTATGAATCTAATATCAAAAAGGATTTTTTTTTCTTTCTTTATTTGCTTTAAAATTCATAGTAGTGGGCTCACCATTTGGATGTTTACCCAATATTAAGCAGGTGTTGTCAATCACCATCATTAGCCCTGTTTTCTATGACCAACAGGCCTTAATTTTTTTTTTCTCTTATCCTCAAGTGAGGTTTTTATTTCCATAATATCAATACATATTTACATTAATAACTCAATGATTGAGTGAAATATAACATAGGCTAAAAATCAAAGTATATTCAACAATTCTTCCAGCTTATTATTTTCTTTACTAACACATTCATATCTTAAAAATAATCTTATCAACGACTTGAATTCAAAACAAAGTATGTGGGTAGTAAACAGAACCAACAGGCCTTCATTTTCCACTAATTGCCCCATATGGAAAAGTTATTATATTTAATACATTTCCCTCAACCGAAGACTCTCCGAGAGACGAGAGGGAATTTCTTGATGGGACTACGGTTTTCTGTGTGGTTAGACTTGTACACCCATTAATGGTATTTCCTCCAAGTCTGGTGACCTACTGCAAATGGAAATGACCACCTATCCCTTTCAGACATGTTATTGAATTTTGTCATGGATTGATAACCAACCTTATGTCCATTGATATTAGAGATTGATATTCATGTAACCCTGATTTCATTTTTGTTCAGATTTGATGAAAAATCAACCTGCAATTCCATGGATTGAAAAAGTGGGCTACTTGATAAACATATGTTGGTTTTAAGTGTACGAGATGGATTCTGTTTTTGCTTTTTTGCTTATTTGCTTTAGTCTGTTTGTTAATTTGTTTGTGTGTGTATGTGTGTTCATGTACTCTTTGCTGCCAGTTGATATTTTGGACTAAATCTCTTTGCATCATTAGCACTCACATATTAAGTCATTTAATTCATTAATTACTTGTACTGCATGGTATTAAACAGATGAATAGTCAGCCCTGTGCAATAACTTGTGGAAGTGGTGAAATGCAGCAAGCTTTAGAGCTGAAACAATTTCCCTGTTTTCAGTATAATAATCATGAAAGATTAGTTTACTAACATCTGTGGAAGTATTATGCAATACCAGAGATGCCAACCCTCCCGATTTCGTCGGGAGGCTCCCGATAATTCACCCGAACTCCCGACCTTACGATCACCATCCTTATCCTCCCGATTTATTAAAAAAAAAAAAAAAAAAACATTTTTTTTTTTTTTTTTTTTTTTGGCGCTTATCAGTATATATATCTGAAAATTGAATGAGAAATATTGTCTGTTAACTTTAACATGTAGTAATTTCACTATGTTAATGTGCAAATTAAGAGTAGCGAAAGATTGTTTCAGCATATACTATATAGATCGCCGTAACCAATGCATTGATATTGACACAGAATCCAAATGGCGGAAAATCAGCAAAAGAAGACCAAAAAATGGTCTCAGAAGTATAAGACCGAATACAGTATCGAGTAGAATCTACCCGTGTATTCAGAAGTCTGAAAGGAATTCATCATGCATTTTGTACAATTTGTATGTTATTTTTTTAAAAAGTGGGAATTATTTAACTAAATACACATGTAAAATGCTGCAAAATAAGGCTCAGATTGCACCAGAGAGCATCTAGAACCCCAGAGCTTCCAGGGCCCTAAGGCGGGCCCTGGACCCCGGCCGCATGGGTCGGGCGCTACGCGCTCGAGATGTGCGCTACGCGCACATTATTTGGTGTCAGTTACAAATCCTCCCTATTTCTGTTTTCCAAAAGTTGGCATCTCTGCAATACATGCACTTCTGGTCAGTCAGTCAGTTTGAAAAGAAGATGTTCCTTGCGCCTTGTTTAGATTATGTGTTTGTTTAAGATCCTCTAGTGCAAACTATTCTTTTTCATTTTGATTATATACATGTTCTTCTTTTTCTGATTATAGCCCTGCTTTTCTCTTCCTGTATGTGATGCATTGAGCATGTGCTTTGATATGGCTGCATATCAGATTGTTATGCCTAACCTGAAATATATATTTTATTTATTCTCAAAGATCATCTATATTTTAGTTTGCATTGCATACATAATGGATCTTACCATAAAGGTACTGTTAGAAAATCTAATAAACATGTAATTGCAGGATACATTCTTATTTTATGACTAAATCAAAATGTTTTAATACTACAGAAGATCAAGAAAGAAATATTATTTCTTCCAAAATAAAGATGACTTATATATTTCATAAACAGTTGATATACAGTGGTTTATAAAATCAGGAGTCAATTTTATCGTGATCAATGACTATCATGAAAGTACGTTCACTTTAGAGGTACTATTTAACAGTTCAACATAGTTATGTATTGAATTATTTATCCATCTTAGAATGTGATAACATCCCTTGGAAGTTTTAGAAAGAGAAAGTTGGATATTGATTTTGAAAACAAATATTTAAGAACTCTTTCTATCTGTATCAAATGATGTAGTTCTTGATATCTCTACTAGAAGAATACTTTTTAAAGGAATTCCATACCAATTCAACTGCTCATATAATCTCTCTCTCCGTAACCCCCCCCCCCCCTTTTTAAAGAGATTTGTCATCCTTTTTTTTCAAATTTAGAGCGCACTTTTAACCAATAACAAAAATTGTACACCATTAAAAAAAATAATAATTAACTGCTATGAGATTTTCTGCTGTAGGTATCCATAACAGAAAAGGGATATTACACAAAATGGAATAAGCAATTTTAGCCTCATATATATATACATGCACATCTGAATCACAAGATTTTGGTTTCAACTAAAGCCAAATATGACATAGAATAGATATTTTTGACACGGCAATTCGTCCAGTTATAAGATCAATATTTAAACAATCAGCAATATATTAATGGTTCTAATTGACTTTGTGCGAATATTTACAACGGACACCTTGTCTACCATTCCCATAATGTACATTTCATTTTTTTCTTCTCAAAGTTTGAATAAAGTATCTTTCTAATATATGTATTGCGGAACTTGGTGTCATGATTTGATCTGTGAAAAGTGAAAAACTAATGGCATGCATGAATTATTTAGTTGAATTGAATTGAAATGATTTATTGTCCATACAAAATAGTTGATGTTATTTTCGACTCGCTTGCTTGGTGGAGTGTGACGGGTGCGACAGAGTCGGTATTAGTTTTCTTAGAATCGCTCTCATTTCAAGTTTACATCAAAATATTATGAACCTTGTACTGATGTTCTCGCAGGTTAGTGAGAACCAAATATAGAAAAGAATGTCAGGTCAAGGTCAAAGTTCAATAGAGGTCAGATATGTTTAATTATGCTTTTAAAATGATAATCTTGGATTCAAATTGATTCAGAAGAAATCAATTGTCTAAGTTAAAGTCCATTTTATCAGTTCAATTCGCATGCAAACGGCCATTATAAACCTGTATTTTTACCAGCCAAGAAGCGTTTCCTTTCGTGTAGAGCCTATTCACCGCGCTACTCGTGGATTTATTCAAACGGGCCTAAATCAAAACATCAATTTATGATAGTAGATCTTTCAGCAAATTTTGTTTTAAGGTGACCTCTTTTCCATTTGAAGTGCCCCCTGTTTGTTGGGGGAGGGGGGGGGGGGGTGATCCCCAGCTTGGGAAACGACGTCCCTGCAACAAACCGAAACCTATCTGTTCCCGAGCGTATTTTAGGATTGAAATTGTACTCGACTGGCATATTTAGAACATAAATCAAGTTTTGTGCTCTTAATTAAATTTATTTGAAAAATGTACGATAAACAAAAAAAAAACCTTGGAAGATTGAATTCTAACACGATTGTAAAGACTTTCGAAAAATCAACCATAGGCAATTTCGGTAGCAATGTCCGTCATGTATTGAAGTGTGAGAATGTTACTATGATACATTACGTAATTGAACATAATATTATGGGGTATTCAATAGTTTATTTATTTTGCCTCCCCCCCCCCTTCCGAGTTAATTTTTCGAAAGTCTTTGCGATCGTGTCTTAAAGCCCCTCTGCACTAGTTTGGTTTCGAGGGATTTGGCCTCCACTATATACCTCTAACGGAATGAACCTACCCATCTATCTCTTCCACCCTCCCTTCACCCTCCACCCCAGGGGCGGATCCAGCCGGCGTCAAGAGGGGGGGGGGGGGCAAATCTTGAGAAAATATTTAGCGGTGAATCGGCCAGCCGGCGAACGGCGAATGAGCGGGGGTCAGGGGGGTGGATAAGAGCACATATATTTGTTTTGGGGGTCCAGTTTTGGGGAACATTTTTGCGCCGACTCAGCCGGCCGGTGAATATTAAAGCGGGGGGGGGGGATGCTGGAGAGGAGGACCACTAATTTTTTATTTTTTTCGGGGGGGGGGGAGGGGAGGTGAAGCGCCGTTTCAGCATGACTTTCTTTTTAACTCTCACTTTCACCTATCCCTGATAACCCTTAGTTTTTTGTTGCTGCTTTATATGAAGTTGATAATGCATGATTAAAATAAATAGAGAGAGAGAGAGAGAGAACCACCATCATAATGCAATGGTTCAGGATTTTTGTAATATACATTTGAAGCCATTTCTTAACGTCTCAACCCCCCCAAAAAATAGCGAAACTATTTTTGAGGAAAAGCATTATACTGAACTGAATAAAGAATAATAACTTTATATCGGCTCATACTAAAACTGATACGGGCTAAAGACAATATGGTGTTTGTATAGAGGTATTCCAAAATGACATTCTGATAATCAACATTGTGTTCTGTTATCATTATACGCATAATACAACTGATCTTTATGATTTCTAAACGTGACATAGCTTCTTCTCCCCCTGCAAACAAAAAAGAAAACAAGTTTATTTAATAAAAGGATTATGCGACAAAATGATCATTGTGATTCAAATTGATGCAAGGATTTTTTTTGAATAAGCAATGCTTTTCACCAGAATTTTCTTTGTATAAACGACTTATACAAAATCTCAGCCATGCAATCCTGCCGCTGTGTTGTAAGATCACTTTCAGATTAGGAGAAGTGTATTTTTTAATGAGTATTTAAAATTGAATGGAACGTCTCAACTCAGTAAGCATGGCTGA
The DNA here is from genome assembly GCA_035222895.1 of Strongylocentrotus droebachiensis. Lineage (NCBI taxonomy): Eukaryota > Metazoa > Echinodermata > Echinoidea > Camarodonta > Strongylocentrotidae > Strongylocentrotus > Strongylocentrotus droebachiensis. The sequence continues at coordinate 50,700 of JAVYIG010011312.1, forward strand.
TATTTGTAAAATAGATTTTACAAAGAAGATTCTGGTGAATAGCAGTGCTTATTCAATTCGCATCAATTTGAATCACAATCATTATTTGTCGCTTAATCCCTTTTAATGACCTTGTTTTCTTTCTCGTTTGCAAGGGGAGAAGAAGAAATGTCACGTTAAAGACATCATAAAGATCAGTGTTGTATGCAGGCCCCGCGGAACGTTTATCAAAGTGGAGGGCTAAAGTATTTATGTTCAGGTAAAGGGTAGCGAGCGTAAATTAGTGTTGGGGGTTTACGGTGCGGAGCCCCCGGAAGCTCAGGGGTTTTAGGCATTTAATTATGGTCAGAGAAGCACAAATATTTTGATGCCGCATTTTGGTTGTTTTTTTTAAGATAAAATTTACGTTACTATCCTATTTTTTAAAACTGTTTTGGGAGGCTAGGGGGGGGGGCTGGGCCTGTAGAATCGGCCCGTGGATCCGCGCCTGCTCCTCCCCATCCCCCTTTCCAATCTCTCTCTCTCTCTCTCTCTCTCTCGCCTTTCTCTCTCTCTCTCTCTCTCTCTCTTTCATAATTTTCTCTGAGCTTCTTCACTCCGCTTTCCTATCTTTCATTCTCTCTCTTCTTCCTGTCTTCCCCTCTCTTTCCCTCTTTCCCCTCCTTCCCTTTTGATTGCTTGCAGGTTACTCCGGACAGCGAGTTGGTCATCGTGTCCACTCAGATTACTGCAACATTATCTTCGGATGCGGGTACAGAGGTCAGAGGCTATCGATTTTCATTTTCAGTTTTCCCACAGGTCAAATTCTCAGCCAGTTAGGTCTGGGTATAACGTCACAGCTAGATATCAAACCCTTTAACTTGAACAGATTCCATGAATAGTTATTTAATTATTGTAATAATAATGATAATAATAATAATAATGATGATGATTGTATTAATACAAATGATAACATTAATGAGTATTTGATAAGCACCATAATACATTTCGCAAAAATACTCAATGCGATGAGAGTGTACATGAAAAAATGTATAATTAACTGTAAATTGCAATACAGAGTAAACGAACAAAAAAATTAAGAGAAAAATACAGATTATATCGAAGAAATAAGTCGAATATTATATAAGAAAACATATATGAATGACATAGAATGTGGAAATATTGAATCGATGAAAAGCGGTTATTATGATAATAATAATGATCAATTAATAATGATACAACTAATAATAATAATATATTAATAATAATATTGAAAATAATATATTAGTAACAATACGACTATTAATAATAATCATAATAGTAATGATAGCAATTTGCAACAAGACGTTAATGTTCTTCTGGAACAGGTGAAAAATAATTACCACTGCGTACTCCAGAAGTATGTAAACGGTACATAAATACTGTCGGTAAACCTGAGACAAGCAACGGTCTAGAAAAAGGGAGTTTACAGATAGCACATGGTACAAATGAACCCAAATATCCACAGATCTTCTACACAATGGAGAAGTTCCACTTTGAGCATCTTAGAATAATAACTGCCAAAGTCCTAGATGTGCTTCATGAATACCTTTTGTTTGCCCTCTTGAAAAGAATACTTCCACCTGCGTATCATAGAATGTACCGTTGGTGCATGAATGAATAATGTTACATAAGTTTCATGAGCGCATATCCAGTATTCATCTCTGTGGGTTTTACCTTTTTGGTACAAATGACCTTTATCTGCCCATGCGCAGATTGTATCTATGAACTGGCTTATTGTTTCGAAGTTAAACGTGTTGCACTGATATGCAAATGCACTACCCATACATGTACAAGACGCTTAGTATGCATCTTTCCATTTACAAGAAAGTTTAATCAGAAACCATGACATTCAATAGTTATTCGAGTTACGAGGATGAAGATCTAAGTTAAGTTCAATTATCTTGAAATTACTCTAAGTTGATTATTTAGCAAGGTAAACTAGTTTTTAATTGTCTTAATTGTTTTATAGATCCTATATGCACTATGAACATGACTGACAAAGAAAGCGAACAAAATATACAGTTCCTCAGGTAGACAAAGGAACATCCCTTCACTGCTATTATGTAAAAATGTGTAGAACAGGTGTCACATGCATATTCACCTTTTTACATAATAGCAGTGAAGGGATGTTCCTTTGTCTACCTGAGGAACTGTATATTTTGTCCGCTTTCTTTGTTTTTCATGTTCATAGTGATGATCCCTCAGTTAGGGAGTCGGAACTCTCCCGTACCACTCTGACATCACAATTTTAATCAAAATGACAGCTCCCATGGGAGTATGACTAGCAAAGAAACTGCAAACTTTGGAGAGATTGTTTTCCTTGCTAATTAAGTAATCAAATATGAGTAATTTCAAAATATTGTTATTTGGCTCATTATTTTTCACAAGGTTATCAGTTAAAGTCTGTTGGTTTCGTTTTACTTTAAGGCTTGTTCATATAGAAACGAGCCTTTAGTGGCACCAGTGGATGGGGGGGGGGGGTGGCATTAAGTCCATGCACTCCTTTAAGACCCCAATTTACATACCCTTATGTAAAATATAATTTGGTTGTACGACACTGTTCCGCCTCAATTTCCTACACTAATCGGATTCTTACATTTCAAACCACGACACAACACTTTACCTAACCCTAATGAAACGGAACCCATGCAGGGCAAATGTCGGATTGCCTATCACGTAGGTATGAACGAATTTGTTATTGCAATTGCGTCCCATCGATGTTTGTTTTTTCTTATTCTTAGGGATGTGTAGCGTATCCAAGCACATTAATGTTCTTATATGCATCCGTAAAGTGAAAACAAACTCAAAACAAAAACAGAGTGAAGGATATGATTAAATTATCATGGTGCATGTTGCATTTGTTGGGCAGGTATTGTTTTCATGGTTTGCTTCAAAGATGTTGTAGAAATTGATGAGGATAAACATAGTGCAGGAGCCCAGGAACACTCCGGCTTGGCCGATGGCACCCGAGATGATCAGGTGTTTGCGACCGTCTGCATTATTACGTAATATCCAAACAGTAGATGCATGGCAGTATCTAGACGATACACTCGTAATCACAGCATTTAGTACCTGGATGACAGCGAAATCAATTAAAAGATAATAATAACTAATAGCTAATGATTATTAGCACAAGAAAGATTTGGTGCGTTAAAAGAGAGGGTAAGAATAAGGTTAGTACCTATAGAAGACAACAAAATAAGGAAAAAATGATTCAGTAATTATGATTACAACAGAAATTGTGAAAAACAATATCTGTTGTGGGGAATGATGATGCGAAGAAAATGAGATCGGAAAACAAAGACAGGCCGTATTTGTACTTTAAGATTGTTCTTTTCCATTTTTATCTGTAGGCCTATGTTTATTCACCCGTGAACAGAACTCGTCATTTGGAAGGGCATTTTAGATAGCACCTACTGCTACCCCTCCCAGTTTGGGGATGGAATTGCTAATCTTGAAACGTAAAGAAACCAAAGGCTACTTACAATGAGTACTTTGCCAGCGACGAGGCCGCTGAACGGCGGATAAGGACTCGTAGAGGCAACCACGAGGGCATAGGTATAACCGAAAAACGCCACGACCAGGGACACGGCCACGGCATTGAAGCTATAGATGGGTTTCAACAGAAACAAAAAATAGGCGAAGGCGACGGCGATCTGTTCCAGAGGCACAAGCAGTTGAAAGGTAGCATGACCGTACGCACTACCCGAAAAGCCAAGAATCGGTGACATGATGCCGTAGGCCATCAAAAAATTGAGAAAGAAGATGGTATATAAAAACGCCACCTGCTTTTTGGTGAGATGTTTTTCTGTTAATTCGTTATTGGAGTCGTTATTTTCTTTATTCGAGATGGAGGTATCATTTCCATTCGATGAGACTACCGGCGTGAGCCTTAATAGATCAGTTTCCTCATCAGCTGAAGCTAAAGACTTGAAGAGTCCACCGCATCCGTCCCTTTTAAGATGGTGGCCGTCTCGCTGAGGCGTGTATTCCCGTCTGGCGCAAGGCAAGTAATTCAGGCAAATGAACGCGATATGACATGAGAGCATCATCACGAATAGAACACTAAAATATTCATCAGGTTCGAAGAGAAATTGAGGAACCACTTCTTGCCAAGAGGTGCAATTATACGTAACTGATGAATTCCCAATCATTGTTTCGTTGATGAAGGTATAATTAGCAACGCATGTGTCTTTACTGCCTCCTGATTGCTGTATAAGAACAACAAAGGCAGGTAGAATGTGACTCATGCCTTCACCAATCCAAAACCAATTCAACAGGTTTGGTTTTAGGAGAGACATGAATCCCACAAAGGTGACATTAGACGTGATATCAACCAGAGCTACAAAGAACAGCAAACACAGGAAAGCCACACTGTGGGGTTGACCAGACAGGTATGTCTTTGAGTCCCAGAAGAATATCAGCAAGAATGTCGCTATGGTTCCCATGAAGGTGATGGCGTAGTTGACGGGAATCTCTGGTCGGTATAGGCGTGTAGACGCCGATAGTTTATTGCATATCAAGAAGGCTATCATTCCAACAACAGCAAACTGAATAAGAATGTTCACGATAGAAGTGATCCGATATTTCTCGGGTAGTCCAGTTGCTATCAGGATAGGCAATTCGGTCCAGATTCCTGATACAGAGACCCATGCTCCGCTCCCGAAGATGACAACCAGTGCGATGACCAGTATGCGTTCCAACCGGCTGTTGCTCCCTTCATTCATTGTGTTTCTTTACTCTCGGTTCACCTGTATTAAACTGAAGAAAAAGAAGAAGACATATCCAGGAAAATGTGAAGATTTTGTAACATAGATATGTTTTGGTCTTGATCGAGTAGCTATTCCCAAGTCAAGACCGACACCATACCAACAGCAGACCGAACATAACATTCCAAAACCCTTGAATGACCATGAATCGATGTCGCGGTTTGACGGTGAAACTGAGGTATATCTTTTTGAATAGACCTGCTTACTTCAATTTCTTTCAATTTAATGTTTCTCTCCTTAAGTTTACCCTTGGTTGCCAGTCATGTAATTCACCGGCTATGAATAATGGCATTGTTATGTATCGCATGACTTGGTAGCCAGACGATCAGTTGCCAATGTAAACTTTTGTTCATAAATCATGCATAAAACAGTTCTATTGGCATCCTACTTACCCAAATAGACCAGTGTAGTGATTAACGCATTTGATCTGGATTCCTCTTTTCATATTTCCTTAGTGATTAACTATGTAATTCAACTCTCACATAATGTCATCGCCACTGATTGATTGTTCATTGTGTATTTACAAGCAAAGGATTTTAGTTATCAGAATCGGTTTCATATTACTCTTTTTGAATGGTGTGAAATGTCAACTCATTATAATTTGAGAAATAATAGCATTGCAATTATGTTGATTCTTTATGGGATGTAGTCTGCTTGTGCAAATCATGCCCAACCTGTGATGTCACACATCTCAGCAGCACTCGGAGAGCTCTTCAGCTGCTATGCCTGGGCTGTATTTAAGCGTTTTGTAATAGATAATAATCATTGCTTCGAAGTTTCCAAGTATTCAATTTTGATAATAATGAAAATAAAGTTAGTTTTGTTTAATCTTCGCACAGCTACAAAAAACAACTCCATTATTAAAACACGAGCTAGTGTCACTATGAACATGACGGACAAAGAAAGCGGACAAAATATACAGTTCCTCAGGTAGACAAAGGAACATCCCTTCACTGCTATTATGTAAAAATGTGTAGAGCAGGTGTCACATGGATATTCACCTGTTCTACACATTTTTACATAATAGCAGTGAAGGGATGTTCCTTTGTCTACCTGAAAAACTGTATATTTTGTCCGCTTTCTTTGTCCGTCATGTTTATAGTGTGTATGGACCTTGAAAGGCTAGCATGACCCCCCCCCCCCCCCCCCCATAACACCGCACCCTTATTTCGTATCCCCTCTTTTCATATTCAAATTAAACACCTTCGACGCAACGGAATTGAATAATTCCGTCACGCATGCCGGATAACAATAATGTTTCCAATTATTAAACAACAATAGCCAGCTATACGATGTAACGCTGGTAAATATATTTCCTGATCTGTTACTCAAGGCCTCGTAATAATATGTGCACTGATATGGCTGTATACACGTTACGGATACAGTGGAACAGATGCACTGGTATGTATACTAATATCGTGAATGAACGTATCCAAATAACAATGTTCCAACATTGACATTATCTTCTCTTTATCCGTTTGGCGTTCACAACAAAAGCTTCGAGTTTCGATTTTTGTTTTGCTAATCCTCAGCCCGGCTTTCGGGAAATGTTGATTTACCCATTAACAGGTTGTACTGTTATTGAAGGTCAATAATAGTGAATTCAAAGCAAAATTATTCAAGATTTGGAGATGCTCCTTACCTACCTCGAATGCTCTCTTGTCGGTTCAAACATGAAGGCTCAGCTGTAGTCTTGGATTATACTAGCTCAAACACACATCTTTCTTCGTAGTAGATCTGTTATACATCCTTGTTAAATGACTGTACATGTTATAATAGTAGAGCTCCTGTTTATACGATTGTGCGCACCAATATAATAATAGAAGAGATAATAGACAGTACATGTACGTATACGGTTAAATTCGATCAACTGCTGCTCGTGAACAATCAGCTTCCCAGCAAATATTGCATGCCCATTAAAGCGTGAAAGTATTCTTTTTCCATTGTCAAATCATCTGAATAGATTTATACAGTTAAAGGGATTATTTGCAAGTTCTGATAAAGTGATGATATAACAAGCAAAATTTTTCTAAGATTTAAACGAATAAAGACCTCATGTTCATGACGAATAGCATAGTTACATACGTTATCTGTTAAACGAAATTGGTTTGATGGCTTGCTGAAAAAGAAGAAAAAATATAAGGAAAGAAGACAATAATAATAACAGGCGTATATAGTAAGACCAACATTTTCGCTAATGATTTTGCGCCTTTCCAAATTTGACTTGTTAGTGAAGCGATTTTCACCAAATATACTAGTATGCCGCGTTTAGTTTATTTAATTCTCATTATCATGTCGAAGGTATTATACTGGGGAAAACGATACGAGACAATAAGAGGAACTGGAATGTATAAGCAAGTTCCTGGCGGCTTGTACATGGGTCTTTAAAATTACAATAAATGTACATTGTACGTACTGTGAACAAAAGTGTGAGAGAGAGGGGGGATATATATTATTTATAGAGAGAGAGAGAGAGAGAGAGAGAGAGAGAGAGAGAGAGAGAGAGAGAGATAAGGGGACAGAGAGAGAGAGCGGTAGAAAGAGAGAGCGCGGCAGAAAGAGAAAAGGGATATTTTTCTATGTTGTGTAAAAGGTCAGGGGGTAGGAAAGAGAGAGAGGTGGAAAGAATGTGTATGTCTGTGTTTTAGAGAGAGACAGAGGGAAACTGGAGTACAGGAGAGAGAAAGAGAGAGAGAATAGAAGGGGGAGAGTGAGAGGGGGGAGAATGAGGGAAAGAAAGAAAGGGGCGAGATAAACAAAATGAGAGAGATAGTAAGAGAGAAACAGGGTGGATGAGACAGACAGAGAGGGGCAGACAGATACATGGGAACACTGACAGTGATGTTTGTCTCAACAAGATGACTAAATTCTAGGAAAGATAGCGACCAAACGGGAAGGGCAGCTGGCACCCCCACCACGACCTCCGCCCCTCCCCCAAGAAAGAAAATAAAGAGATTTCCCATAGTTCAACTCTCCGCAAAAGTAATGAATAATAATGAAAAATGTGGTCTAACAACATAATGTCTTTTTTTATAATTTTTTTTTCTCAATAATTTCTTTGTGGTTTAATTCAGTTTCTCTTCCAGCCACAGTTTTCATTCAACAGTACGTATTTATTGTTACTTTTGTTTAAACCGTCCCATCACCCTTTATAGTACCTGATACCAATCTAATTTTGAAGAAATCTTTATTTCGTAGGAGCAGGTAGTGAAATTCTGTTATGATTATCATTTTTGTAAATTGTCATAATATCAGCAGTAACCGTATTAATATTTTATTAGGATGTATTTTCTTTTTCTCTTTATGCGTCTTAACCGAAAGAGAAAACTTTCTCCTGTGCTATTTGACAAATTTGAAAACAAAAAACAATTTAAAAGCGATTATTTGGGGTATATTGTGTTAGGATATTATTGTTCATACATCTGAAGATTGAAATATTGTTTTTTGTCTCTGTTGACCATGGCTCTTGGTCCCCATTTTGATATCCCCCAAAAAAGATATCTTTATAGAAATTCATAGACATTTTTAAATCATCCTTAATGTCTCCTTGCAAAAAGCATGTACCGCAGGGCTTCAGTAGACTCCAAACGTTAATGCACTCTTTTTAAAGACATACGGTTAACAGCTAAATTGTTCATACCCTTTTAACCAAGTTTTGTAATTTTTCAAGTAGCTAGGGCCCATGTGAAAATTGATTCGCGCCGATTTATGTTTCTTGAGATTGTGAAAGGTTAAACCAAACATCTAAAAATATTTAACAAAGGCCATAATTCATCCCGTCCACTTTACATTCTTGAGTTATGGAAATCACAAAAAATATCAAATTTACGAGGGGTATGGATGATTAAGTTGTTAACTGTACAAAGCAAAAGTACCCTAATTTGATTTAATCAAACCTAGATAAAAGTGTATACAAAAAGTCATGCCAAGTCGTGTTTCTAGGATCAAACATTAATGAAGGGCGTTTTTGTGTGTTTGTTTGTTTGTTTGTTTGTTTTTTTTTTTTGGGGGGGGGGGGTAAAATGTTAATTGTTTGCATAAATTGTGCTATATACTCTCCTAACTCCTTGATCCAATTTAGCAATTGATACCACAAAATTATCAATCATTATCTTCCTCGGTGTATGACCTTTCTAGTTCCAAAACAAAAAATGGTAGGATTGAATTTCAGACTATGTTGTAATCTAGCCGAAAAGAACGGTACTACTAGAATCGAGAAACTGCCTGAATCCTGGCGTTCTTTTGCATAAATATTTCAGTGGGTTAAAAACGTCCAATTCTGATGGGTTCAGGTGGGTTGTATGATCATTTTAAAGCTGATGATCTCTACTTTTAGGATCTAACATTAAAAAAAGATGTAATGTCCAATGATATTTTTGTTGACCTTGTCGTGCAGGATCTTTTGAAATTACTAATACATGTATTGTGTGTTTGCGATTTTTCAAAATTATCCGGGTGACGTAGTGTTCCCCCTAAACGCCGCCTCATCAGTTAGCTAGAACCAAACTGAGGAGGATGAGGAGGAGGGGGGAGGGGGAAAGGGTGAGAGGGTGAGAGGGTGAGAGAGAGAGAGAAAGAGAGAGAGGGAGAGAGAGAGAGAGAGAGATATATATAGATAGTTAAAGAGAATACAAAAATCGGCAAAGAGAGCGAGAGAGAGAGAGAGAGAGGGGGTAGGTGCATGGGGGGAAGGGGGGGGGGGGGGGCGAGAGAAAGCAGAGAGGGAGATTGTCATATTGTTAGATCTCTGTTAGAACGGGTGCTGCCAAAGGAATGGTTTAAATCTCTATAAATTTGCCATAGAAAAAAAAATCACTTTTTCTTCTTCTTTCAATTACAACAAAGAGATTTAATGTCGCCAAGGGAAATAAAACTCCGTTTCTCCAGTTAGGGAGGGAAAAAAAAATTGACGGTTGATGATGGCGCCCTCTACTAGTCAAGTGACGCTCTTGTTCCTGAACACACTACCACCCACTTCTTTATTCTTCTAACATGTTTCTTCTAACATTTGTTCTCTCTCTCATATAGCAATACGCACTTATACCCTGGACCCTCAGTCTACATCATCTCTCTCTATCTCTCTCTCTCTCTTTGTCTCTCTTTCTCTTGCTATCTTTCTGCTATTTTTTTTCCTTCTCCTTTCTCTCTTGCTATATTTTCTCTCTCTCTCTCTCTCTCTCTCTCTCTCTCTCTCTCTCCCTCCTCCTCCTCCTCCTCCAAAGTTTGGCTCTTATGAGAGGCGTTTATGGGGAACACTACGTCACCCGGATAATTTCGAAAAATCGAAAACACAATTCATGAATTAGTAATATTAAAAGATCCTGCACGACAAGGTCAACAAAAGGTCATTAGACATTCCTTTTTTTGTATGTACCCACTATTCATAATTAATAAAACCCCATCAAATCAAGTATATAAACTCACAATCACATATATCCCCTTTTGAAAGCAGGCCATTGCAGCACCCCCCCCCCCCCCCCCCCCCCCTCCCTCCCCCCAATCCCAAACTACTTACGGCGCGCCTGGCTCTGAGAATAGTACATCTATTGGTCAGTTGCTGTGGTGTTGCTGTAGTAAGAAAAATACTTTCCGATGTATTTCCCTGAATTTGGCCAAAAATGACTCGATGTACCCTATAGACAATTCAGTGTGCTGCTGGTGGCTGCAAATTCTATCTCAGGAGCAGGCATTGCACAAAGGAACATAACAAAGAGAAGATGGCAATGCTTGAAGTCCCCCATTAAATTGTTCTCTGTCCCAATGCATTAAGTAGAAAACAATGACCACTGGTCATTAAGAGTCCAGCACTGATCAATGAATGAAGTCCAGTGATGTGTGAAGTACAGAGTGTCATGGGCATATAGCTATATACCAGTGTAATTTAACTCCGGAGTGAAATCCAAAAACAAGAAATTGCAGCTAAATTATACCTTGATTGAGTACAAATTTTGTCTAGAAAGATCACTGAAACTATAACAAAACATAATAATATGACATAATTCAAATACACAATCCAGACTGTAGAACAAAATAATTATCACTATAAAGAAGAGCTAAGTGAAAAGGGGGGCCACCCCATAGGGCGCATACCAAAATCAAAAGGAGTTTAGCCATGAATGATTATTTTTTGTTCTTCAAGATTTATCTATCACCTCTACCCGTGGACTAAAGATGATTTTTCTTGGTCACATGATAATTGGAGATAGGAAATCATGAACACAAAATGAACATGCAAGCAACATAAAATGTTATTCGCAAGAGTCATTAGAGTATATAGCTCAACTGCTCAAGGGGTATTTGCATTCCACTTTG